>JABFPM010005657.1:0-10999 GCA_022817325.1 Idris sp. 1 HC-2018 | reverse complement strand
ATCGTTGAGCCAGTCTTGGGCCAGTACTTTGCCAATTGTTACTTCAACGTTGGGCCAATGCCAAACGCCAACCATTGTTCGCCAATGTTCAGCCAAGCCTGGCTCATTTGTTTAAGTCTGGCTGATCACAGATTTTTCTGCTTGGGTTTCGAATTGAAGGTTATTTTTTTGATCCAGCCGATCCTTATCGGTTATTATGTTTGTAGGAAAATTTTAATTTTACAAGTAACACGTAACTCTTTTTAATTGTTTCTAATTTTTTTTAAACATTCAATCAGGCCCCGCCAAAAAGTGTTGCCTCATGGACTCTCGCGCAAGTATCGTCGGATGTAGCTCATGGTTTTGTATAACTTTAGTTACTGAGTAGATGTATAAGATTGGCTTTATATGTGTAAAAGATCAGGTTACAGCATAAACGCACACATGTAAAATCAAAATATGTATGGTTAATGGAAGGAGTCATTGCAAAATAGCATGTGAGTTCGTTCAATTTTTGTAAATCCAATGAAATATAAAAAAAAAACATATTTTATTTTAAAATCCTAAAATCGCATGAAATTTTTTGTCTATGTATCTATAACTTTAAACACAGATTGAATGAATCTCAATTACTGAGTTGATCAAATAATGTTTTCGCTGTGTTTCAGTTTTGCTTTAGCAGTGAAAAAATTGAATAAAACTCACTTTTATTTTGATTAAAGAAAAGCGGTTTGAAAGATAGCTTGTTTTTGGCTTTCAATAGTCGGCAAAGAATTTTAATTTCAGAAAGAGTAGGCTATTGTAAAAACTAGAAATTCAACCTTTTACGAGGACTAGTTGTTTATATTGGTTTGGAGAACAATAAAGCAATAATGAAATTTCGAGCAACAACAATAAATTTAACACTTTCATTTTGTAAATTTATACTTGCTTTAGAACTTCAAAAATTTTAATTTCAAGAAGTAAGCAATTTGATACAATTAATGATTTTCATTAATAAAATAAAATTTATGTTTATAAAGTACTAGACAAATAAAATCTTCATTTAAACGAGCACTCCATTTATTTGTCCCACTCCACAATTCGTACATTAAATCAATCTATTTTTTCTTGTTCAACTCTCTTCGACAAGTCCAACTAGTTCAGTCAATAGATCTCAAAGAATTATCAATACTGTACTTCAGTTAATAACGTTTATCAGTGTAATTTCTTTTAAAAAATACAACCAATTGAGACGAGATCAAATAAACACAATTTAACTATTATTACAAACAAATGTTTGATTCATTGAGTGATTCTCTATGCTTTCATTATAATTGATGATAACACGTTTAAACACTACAACAAGTTTTAATCCCTTAATGATGTTGCATACGAGGAACGTTAATACGACGGTAAAAAATACAAATAAAGACCAAAATAAACAAAGTTATATAGTGTATCAAGTATTGAAAGCAAATAAAAGAAATCATAATTTTAGCAGATAACTTAATGTTTTTACCAATGTACTTTTTTGCATTGTAAAAGTTGGCTCAAAAGAAATAATGAAAGATGGTACGAAAAAAGCCGTACATCAAAAAGAGGTTTACCATATTTATAAGTGATATTTGTGTAAGGGATTTAGAAGGTGGGTTTTGAAAGCACAAACGAAATTTCCAAGTTTCCTTAATATACGTTCCATTCTCCTCGACAAAACTGAGCTCTTAAGGTTCAAAGACATTTCTTTTACCAATCTAGTTCTCGTTGGATTATCAGATGAACATCTTTCATAAAAATGTTCAAAAGTTGAACATTTTCAGATAAATTTCTTCGTTATCAAATATAATTTTTTTCCTTTTTTCAATCGCTTATATATACAAGTGGTGAAATATGTTTCGGCAAAATTTCATATTTTTATGAAAAATTGTTATAGTGTTTTTAGAAGGTTTTTACTTGGATTAAAAGATATATTATTATTTTTTCCCCCTTTATTCCGTTTATAAATCATCAATTTTTTCAGATTTGCTCTTATTGAACTCTTTAAATTAGAGGGTCATAAAACTTTTACAATAGTGAGAGAAAAAGGCAATTTTTTCTGTGTACTATGCGGAAATAAAATACTTTTAAGCAACATTTATACAATTAAACAGGAATATATTTATGTAAATTACATTGTACTTGATCTCGTTGAATATTATTATTAAGTAAATTTATTTAAAAACAGTAGCTTACACTTAAGTTCATTATATACTCATCTCTTGGCCGATTGGCAATCTTAATCTTGTACTGTTTTCGTTATAGTGGATTTTCTCTAGATTTTATTGAGATTATAATAAAACACTAAAAAAAAAAAAAAAAAAAAAAAAAAAGTAATTTTCGTCATTATAAAATGTATTCAAATTTTCTTTGATACATAATCTAATTAAAAATAATAAAACACTTACAAATTATTTATTTATTAAATAAGAAAATCTCCAAAAAATATATACTTTAATTTGTTATCTTGCAAATCCAAACGAAATCTAAATTTTTAATTAGTGAATAAAAACTACTTGCATTTGAAACTTATAATTTTTACTATTTCTTAAAACTAAACATGTTCACTCAAAAGTAATTTTCTTAAAAAATAACTTTATTAAATTTTTCACAGTGTTATAAACACTTTACCACGGTTTATATAGTATATAAAAAATCTCGATATTTTATCAAAGTCTATTTGTTTTCGGTAGTAAAATTTTTAGTAAAATAAATAAACCCGTCTGTCGATATTAAAACAAACTTTCAAACAAATTTGAATAACTGTTAACAACAATAAATTTTGCTACTGCGTCAACATTTTATTGTTATTTCTCCACACAATAATAGTTTGGTGCAATTTTTTGTAAATAAATGCAGTGCGTGCAAATAAAAAAAATTAATAATTCGACCACACTCGATTCGCATACACAACCATTTTACATTAATTATAACGTGTCGGATATTCAAGGGGCGGAAGTTAGCCAAACTCACACTGCAGATCATTGGTTATTCCAACTTCCGGAGCTGACTTTGTTGAAAACTTGGCTGCAATGCCCTTTGGTCAGTTCGAGCAAGACATTAAAGCGCTTTACAATTGTTATCGAAGCTCGTTACCTCCGAATTCATCACAAATTACTTCGTCACAAATACTTGTCCAGTTCATTAAATTAATGACAACATTTGTCACCTTTGACCGTTCTCTTATTGCACCATAAAACGTTCAAATTCCACTGTTTTTATACACACATACAACTCTCTAGATAAAAATATATATTGCCTATTATTTACGTAAATATATGTTATATATTTTATTATAACATCATAAGTAAAACTTTATGTATGGCTTTATTTCAGGAACATTTATAGTACATACATGGCATCCATATGTAGCTCATAAATGTAACCATATATAAATATTTACTTAAAATATTGTTAGTACTATAAAGGTGGCATTTATTGAAAATAATGTTTTTTTTTCATCGTTTATCAAAATGGTATTTTTCATTATACCAAAGTATAGAAGAAAATAACTGTCTCAGAAGTGCATTTTCAGAATTAAAATCTAAATCTTATTGTAAAACTGTACGATAAAGAGATTTTAAGTTTGATATGAAAAATTTTTGGAGCCATTCTTTCGGCAAATTCATTTTACCCCGAGCAAGTGTTTTTTGAGTGACGCAAAATAAACACGTGACTAGAACAAGAAACGCTCGCATTACAGACTAAAAGTATGCAAAAGGCGAACTGTCGTAAACTTTGCAGCAACTTTACTAGTCACAAAGATTGCAATTCTAATGTTGTTTATATACTTTTTAAACTCAAAACGCATTCTTCGAGACAATTTAATCAAACTTGTAATTCTCAGTAATAGAAAAATATACCTTTAAATCCAAGAAAAATATTGCTTTTCATCAAAGTAAAGTAAAAGTGATCCTTTTTTTTGGCGATCAATAATAGATTGATGTCTACTTCATTCTATTATCACGCATACTTTCCATCAGGATTGATATATTGCATTCATATTAATAATCCAGATTTTTCTCTTTCTCAAAGTGATTTTTCAAGGTGCACTTTTTTGAGCAATTCATTTCGCATGATGGCAAAAACAAATTTAAAATTTATTTCATACAAGTAAATAATTTTTTTTTTTTTCAAGAAATATTATAAAACTTCTAAAGATGTAAATAAATAAATTTCAATGCAGAATTATTGTGTCAAATCAAATTTGAGATTTAATATATACCATAGCTTTTAACATGAATTGCACAAACAACATGATATAATAGTATAATTTTAATTAAGATAAAATTTTCGTTAAACCAAAGCCAAAGATATTTTAAATATTAATGAATCTTCTAAAATTTGAGTGTGAGTGTGCGTGTATGTGTATGTGTGCAGCTTTAAACATCACATGCAAAATGTATGTCTTGTTTGTAAGTAATACATTACGGTATTGAAATTTAATGAAATTACTGTTGGGAATGCACGCTTTTACATTATAATTATACATAACTTGCAAATAATTTATTAACAACACTGAATAAAATATATATATATATTTGTTAATAGCTTCACTAAAGTACACAAACTGCTACATACATTCATATAAATATTTATAGAGATAAATGAAATTATATGACGATAATCTATGTAATTTGCATTTATACCTAACAATATATAAGTAAAAAATAGACCAGGCTGAATCAATAGTTATATGGCCCAACATTGTTCTGCAAACTAATTGTTTATATGTATATCTTATATATAATATTAATTATTACAATATTAAAAAATAGATTTGATTTTGAAAGCTTGTTCAAATATTTGTATTTCGTTTTATTTAAGCAGCGTAAAAACACCAAATATTTTTCTCAAACAAACTGTGTTACTTTAAATCACGCCTTTGGCAATATTTGCACGTTTTTTTATTTTCGATAAAATATTGAAATAAAATATGCACAATATAGGAATTCTGTTCAATTAAAGAATAAAAAAAATTAAAAAAACACTTTTTTCATTTAACAGAAACATTGCATGTAGTTTAAAAAAAAATAATAGAAACATGAAACATAATAACAAATTTTGAATGCAATATTTGATAAAAGTAAATGAAGCAAAATCAGAAGTTGACAAAAATCTGGAAATTTAATGATAAAAATCTTAATTATTCAAAAACTTTTGAATTATTTAATTTGATTCATAATTCATATGATGAATCCAATTCATAATGGTTGGAAAATTGTACTTAACATCACCATCTAGTTTCAAGTTACGATGTACAACCAGTGTCAAAGTTTTGGCAGCCAGTTTTGAAGTTAGCCGTATATTTTATTATCGCATGACGAATCCAAATGAAAAGTTGCTACTATTAATCGCCGTCTTGCACATATACGAAGTATAGCCTTTTTTCTCCTAAAAAGGAACGTTATTTTTTTTACATTTTAACAGTAGCTCAATTTATTGATAATTTATATCATCATTTGATTTGACCACATTTATGTGTTAAAACATTAATTTTGAAATAAACAAAATTTCATCAATTTTGTTATAACATTATGTGCTTAAACAAAACTTAACAAAGTTTAATGTAATCCATAAAGTACATCAGTTAAATATAAAATTTATCATTTCAAAATCAACTTCCAATATAATGATTTATTCACTGCAAAGCTGAAAAAAAATTTCCATTATCAAAACTTCGGATAAATTTTATTTTATCATGAAAAATTTATTACTATATTATTTTAATTAAAATAATAAACATTTAATTTAATTAAACATTTTAATTAAAGCTTTAAATGTCAAAAAATAAATTTAAATTATAGTGTTTCAATGTAATGAAAAATAAAAACGTTTAACAATCGAAATTACAGCTCATTAAATTAATTAAAATTATTTAAACAAATTTTGTTAAAAACTTGTTGCATAAAATATGCAAAATAAATTTATAACACAATTCACAGATTTTGAATAACCAATACGAATTATGCACTAAAATGGAATTGTGAATTTTTTTATAAATTGTATTGGCTGATCGACTGCAAACATGGATCATGTTTTTTCATCAGTTTGGTTTTATTAAATTTGATTATTTGCAATTGATTATCCACGAACCACGTTAAATGTCCAAATGAACATAAAATATATCAATATGGAAATTTTATTAATTGCAAACACAGTTTAATTAACTTCATTCTTTCAATCAAATTATCGATCAATTAATTACAAAAAAAGCACTATAATTTAATTTCTTTAATTAAATGCGTTAAATGATTTACGCAGATAATTAGAGTTGTACAATCAAATAAAGGTGGATTAACGAAATGTGGACAATTTGAAATTGGAAACTTCAACATTAAGAAGCTAAGCAGAATAATACATTTTTCATTTTTTCGTTTCAAAAAACATAAAAATAGAATAAATATATATATATATGCCCAATAAAAACCGATGATATAAATAATTTTTATACATTTGTCTATATTTAGTGACTACGGAGTTCTCCAATTAAAATAAAAACATACTTTACTGCTTTAAAACATTCTAATTAAAACAAAAAATTACTTATTACAGTGTTAACTATTTTTGATTTATTTTTTATACATATTTTATTGTAAGTTACATTATAATCTGTTCTAAAATTCTAACAGATATTTATTATATTATTATCATTCGTTCATTAGAAAAATTGGAATGAATGAACTTTAAATAACATTAATTGTTAAGATTTTTCAGACAAACATTAAACATCAAACTTTTACAAACCCTAAAAGAACTGTTTAATAAATAACAATCTTTTCAATTGTCATCAATATTCAAACAAATAACGTTTAAAAAACAAATCGAATGCTTAATATGAAAATAGTATATACAGGATTATTCGAAAGAGATTTTTATATTCAATTTAGACATAAAATAATGAAATTCTATGAATTATGTTTAGGCTCTGGATTAAATCTCTGGAACCTTTAAATTTGAATAAATTGAATTGAAAATTAATCAAAATGATGAGCTTATTTTAACCTTTCGTTGTGCGCGTCAAAATTATAACACGCATACGCGCGCGGTGTACTTAGTACACGAACTACTTTTCGTTGCGTTTTTATTTAAATGTTATTGAAATTCGGTAATTTTATGACTAAAAGTGTTTCTTAACTTAATATACTATCTTTTGAACATAAAAATATAATTTTTTAAAAAAAATAAACAATAATACAAGTAATTTATTAATGTTTATAAAAAACATTAATTATACAATAAATATACAAAAAAAATACTTACTTTATGACCCACAAACAATATACTCATGAAACAACGATTCTAAACTAATGTTTACAATCGCAGCGTCACAAATGAACAAGATAAAACATGCATTGTTTTATTATTATTGTACTTATTTTTGAGCACACGCGCCGAAATGTGACCTATTTGTGCTTAAAATAAAGTTAATAGATAAATAAAGGAATACATATAGAGGTTTTAAAATATTATTTTCATGTTTTTTAGTTTTTTTGTTCGAATTTTGACTGTGTCAAAAACCGAGTTTTTCCTATTTAAATAACATTGCAATTTTGCTTAATTTTTTTCCTAATCGACGCTTATCTGATTTAATGTTGTTAAGATGTTATAAACTTTGACCACTAAACCGTGTCAGAAAATATAAATATAAAAAAAAGTAACACGAAAAGAAGGAGGGTGAAAATTATTACAGAATATTTATATTTTTGTTTAGTAGTTTCATACATTTTTCAATGACTTCGATTGAATAATTCATTAAAAAATAATTTTATGTTACAAATTATTATAACCTAAAGTTAACATAAAATACATCAAAATTAAAATACTCTTAATATTTAATTTTATAATACTGGGTTTATGCCCTAAATTGTATGGAATTATTGTTTTAATTATGAAACTCATGAGAAAAAAACAGTTTAATTGTATTGTTCTGTTGATTTCGATTGTGATAAGCTTTCAGTCGTGACATTAAATGGTTTTATTATAATTTTAATAATTTTATGAAAGTGATCCAAGCACATAAAATGTCAATAATAAGCAAAAAGTTTGAATGAATTTATCGAGAAATATTCAAGTAATTCTAAGTTGTGACATCGTAACCTAGACAGGGCGAAAGGTAATGTATCTTCGTCAATAAACAACATAAATGAATGTTTTTCGCAATGAAATTAATTTTTGAATGTTCTATTTGAATTAAACTTTATATGTGTTACACGCCGATCGTGAAATTGCCCATTTCATGAACTGGGCAAGTATTATTATTTCTTGATTAAATACGGTTTACAGACACAAACTCCACGTATTTCTTAGGTATTTTTTCATCGTTTATATTCTTTTCACTGAAATTATTGATAAAATACAATATACACATATAACATTATAAAACGCAATACAAATGATAGAAAAATCCATTAAAAATGTTGAGTATTTTAGTTCTATTAGTATATTACGTGATTTGTAAATTTTAATCCTATATGTGTTCCAGAAGAAAATTTTAGCATGTGCTAATTTGTGAGAAATAATAAGATTGAAAGTTTAACAAAAACGTCAAGATTTTTAATAAAAATAATCAGAAAATCTAATCTATCATATCTAATATTTAAGTAGGGTTGTTTTCTTTTAATTCAGATGAAAGTCATTAGATGAGAAAAACAGAGGGGTTCCTGAGCACTTTAAAAACTTTTAAGTTTTGATTTAAAAAATAACATATTTTTTAATAATTTTCTAAAAAATATTATCTGAATAATTGAATTTTGAATAACAATTGAGTAACAGATATTTTATTTCAGATGTTTTGATGTTTTGTTGTTGTTGTTGTTTAAAGTGACCCAGTTCATGAACTGGACAACATTGCTTTGCCCATTTCACGATCGGGGTGTGACATATGCAATACAAAAATGTTGCTTTGAATGTATAATTATTTGATTTATTTAAGAAATGTATGTATTTTATTTGGTCGTGACACTTCAAACTAAGAGACAAACATTGAGCTAACACGAACAATGAATGAACGGACAATATTAAAAACAATTGCAATGAATTTTTGGATTTAACGTTTATTGTTTCCTGTATTTTTTCTTTTGATTAATCATTGTGTTCAATAGAATAGTTGGTTTCTTGCCCGGGCGTGAACTATTTTTTCCATTCCAAGAGCGGAGAAGGCCAATTTCTCGCCCCCCAGGGATGAAAAGTAATGTTTTAAAATTAAGAAATCATTACAAGATAACTTAAATAATGTAACAAGTGTAATAAAAAATTCAAATATGGATAAATATTTCTAAAATGTTATTAAAATCATATAACACCAATTAATAAGAGATGAATTTTATGTGTAATTATTTTTTTAAACCATTTTAACATTTATTTAATTAAATAATCGTGTTAATAGGCATAAGACATATAAATTACAGGTTCTAGAAAAATGGCCACATTCTTTTTTTTATTTTATTATATTTGACTATTTTAGTCGACGCCAAATTTCACGCAAACAATACTCGGTGAAAAATGTTTTGTTCAACGAGCTAAACAAGTTACTAGTTGAAGCTAATGTAGCATGACAAAAAATGTCTGAATACAACCCGAAAAATGATACGAACAGTTTTTGATAATGATTGACTCTCCAAGCTCACCAAACATATAAAATATTCCATGAGGCTATTTTCATCGCCAAAATGTTTCTTCTTTTCAAATTCAGAAAAAGTGCAATAATAATTATTGATACATTAATTGTATTACTTTTTTTTTCAATAATTGTTTTATTTCAATGTTATTATTATTATTTTATTGTGACTAAAAGTAAGTTATTATTTAATATTTTTTCGATTTAAATTAACCACGTTTCTATGATTATGTTCATAACCTGTGAGTGGTTCCAGATCAAAACCCAAATTTTTTGATAGCTGCGTGAGTTGATATCTCCACGTTAATCAAAAATTAAGATTATATACAATTTATGTACAATTTACACTAAAAATACAGACTTAGTTTAGTGCTGGCTGCATCAAATACTCGAACAACAAAAATTTTATCAACAATTAATCAAAATTTGATGTGAGGCGGCTTTTGATCAAATTTTTGTCGAATTTAAAAAAATTGTTGTTTGAATGAAAAATTAATCAAAATTTGATGAAAATTGATATAATTTTTTCGTATACGCGCTAGAGAAGTGGATTTTTTATCACTGTTTACGGTGAAGAAAAGGAAAAGTAACATTTAACCCTAAAAGTATCAACTTTTTTCACCGAAAAACAGCGAGAAAAAAGCTAATTCTCCAGGCCTTGAAGTTGGCGTTTTCACGCGAGTGTGTGACGTCACGTGTCAAGTAAAATACCATTGATTTGAAATTTTACTTAAGAATATAATTTCTAATCAATGTTTTGTAAAAATTGTACAATCAAAAATGCATCAGAATTTGATGTTGATGCTAATTTGATTGAAATAAATCTCATTTTTTTTAAAAAATTGAACATGGATTTAGATCAAAATGTTATAGAAAATCTAACGCGGTAACTAGAAATACCAGGACGCAACGCACAACAATTATAGATATTTCAGATTTTGATCTTTTGATTAAATTCTAAAGTATCAGAATTGAATCATTCTTATAATCAAAGTGATTGCAAAATTGTAATAGTCTTGAATTGTCAAGCATACAAGCTTATATACGTTGGACCTAATTATATGTACACGGAAAAAATCTTGGGTGATCTGTTCGCCCGAGCAGTCGTGCCGTAACCCCGAATCAAAAGCGAACCACACATCCATGCAGTCGGGCGTGCAGCGCGCCCGAAATGGGCGAGCCGTACACACAAAAGTTAGGTCGCGCAGCCTTCATACAATTGGCGCTGCGGTGCTCCCGACATTTTTTCCGTGTAGCATTAATTAATGCACTCACTCTTTTGATTAATTGTTGATAAAATTTTTGTTGTTCGAGTTAAGACAAAATATCGATGATATTAAAATATGTTAACAGTCTAAACTATGAAATGTATACTGCTAACACTAC
>JABFPM010005656.1:0-10999 GCA_022817325.1 Idris sp. 1 HC-2018 | reverse complement strand
ATTGGTTGAATAGTTATTGAGTTATCAGGTACACGAGTAACATGGGGACAATTTAAAGAGTCTATTTATTTAATAAACTACTTAATAAATGAATTTTTTTGTGTATTAAAAAAATTGTTTCTTGAAGTATTAAGTGCATTTTATTTATTAAAATAAAACCTGACAACAAATGATGTTCTGTGACTGAGAAAAAAACTCTTTAAAATAGGTCTTTTTTTCGACGTTCACACTAGACTATCCCTTTAAACTCTTGCCAAATTTGTAAAGAAATTTTCGAGCTTCATTTTTATACGAAAATGTATAATTGGAACCTTCTGAAGTAACCTCTATTTGGAAATTTTTAATTTCGATGTAAATTCACAATGTTATGAGACTTTTTTCAAAAAAAAATATTGTTGTAAAAGTTGTTTTAGTTTTGTTTCTAATAATTAAGATGGCTCTAGGCGCAATGTGATTCTAGGGTGAAGCCTCTCCCCTACTGAGAATTTATAAATTTAAGATTTTTCCTTTAGACGTGAATTACGGAAATATATTCAGTTTATATTTTGTATGGATTAGCTTAACTATTTATAAAAAAAGGACAATGTCGATCGAGGAAGCGACGTGTGAAGCTTGGATCTCAACATTGTGCTAAAGTACACGCGACAGGAGGGGAGAGTTAAGAGTAGACTACTCAAACGGAATGACAAAGGGATAGAAAGCAAGAGAGGATCTGCTGCAACGTGACGTCGAAGGCGTTTGTTCCGTGACAAAATGGCATTGCTGGGTCAAAACACGTGCACGCAACTAGATCGTATGACAGAACCACCTCTCCGTGAATTGTCATGATTTATTTCAAGATACTATAATTTGGAGTTGTCAGAGAAATAATCACTTGATTGAAACGAGCTTACTCGTCAAGCTTTGTCTGTCCAAGCTTGAATCGGTTGTAGCGTAGATCCAGTTTTTGTCTCAGTCAATTAGTTCTCATCTAATCTCAAATAGAACCCTCATTAGTTGATATCTGAATTTTGATTTATTATCAGTTTTCACTGATAAAGTACTTAATTATTAATGTTGAACTTTTCCATTGAAACAAAACAGTGAATTCAATAGCTGATACTTTACACTCAGAAAATGTACCATTTTTGTCAAGTGTTAGAATCCTTATGAAAATTTAAAACACGTAGAAAATGTGTCTCCGTGTGTGCCATTAATCGAATGCTTTGATGTAACGTTAGCGTTTAAAGCTTGCATTTGAAAGTTTGTGGGATTAATTCCCTTAAAGCCGATCACAGGGTTTTCTCAAGATTTTTATTATGTTTCTTTTAGGCATTAAAGTGAATGTGTTTTTAAAGTCGGACTGCTGCTTGCAGAAAGTCGTCATCATCATTGTTCTAACATTGTTAATGTTAGACTTCATACACACATACAGTTAAAACACTTACTATGCTGAACATAAGTTTAGATTTTGTTCTCTTCTTTTTTTGCAAAACTGTCAGTTGTTTCGCTCATTATAAAAACTGACAATTGACACAGAAAGAAACATTAAATAGCACGAAAAGAGAACATTACTTAACGTCTCTGTATACTCGGCGTGGTCATTTTCAACGTCAGCCAAATATTGGTCGAAGGTTGAGAGGCAATAATTAAATTAGCTTGCAACGCAGAGTGGTTACCTTTTAAACTCACCCTGCAAACTTTATTAATTATATACGCCGTGCATCGTTCCTCAACTTGAAAGTAAAATGTCATGAGTAAAACAAAAATAACTCATAAAGTCTTTTCCATCCTGCACTTTCTCAGCTGGCACATTGGCACTTTGCATAAGTTATTCGTACTGCTGGAAGACAATTAAATGGCTTTGCTACAGATTTAAATGTCTCATCATTTTTTCAAGTGTACAGCTAGACAAATATACTACTGCTGATGAGATCATTACTGTACAAAAAATAAAACTAACAAATTAATGATAATTATTTTTTTAAACTAAAAAATTAGTTATAGAAGGTTCAACAGTCGATACTTTATGTAAAAAAAATTTTCTGCTACTCAGTCACTTTATTGAAAGTCATTATCTTGATGCGATTTTCAGGCACAAATGATGATGATGCAGACAATTTGAAAGGTACACATTGTGAAATTCCAATGGCTCAATAGGGGGCAACGCAGAATAATAATAATAAAAGCACATACAGAGAAGATAATGGTGTAACAAAGACAGATGAATTGAGTAAAATACATCACACAAATTATGCACCTGGGTCACCGCCTGTTTGTAACTATTTGCCTTTTAGCTTCACTTTATACTCCCGCGTATAAACTTGATGATTAATGCACAACTTGTAACAGTCAACCAAGCTTAAAACCTAAACACATTAATTTTTGGCCAAATGAAATCTCTATCTCGTTAATTAAGTCTCAAAGCAAATGGGTTAAAAGCAATTCTCTCTCGAAAAAAAAAAACTAACAAAACAAACCAACTCAGTATTTAATTACTCCAAGAGGTCATTCAGTTCAACAAATACACTGGTATTTTTTTTAAAAATTTCTAAATCCCTCTTTTCTTTGTAAATGAAAGTAAATTCTTCATAATAATAGTTATCAATTTTTCTTCTTTCAACAGCTGTAAGAACAGACCTATTTTTTGTTTATGGAAATGGTTCTAATAAATGGTTAGCCTTTTCTTGATTTGACTTTTCTTG
Source organism: Idris sp. 1 HC-2018 (assembly GCA_022817325.1). Classification (NCBI taxonomy): domain Eukaryota; kingdom Metazoa; phylum Arthropoda; class Insecta; order Hymenoptera; family Scelionidae; genus Idris; species Idris sp. 1 HC-2018. Next base: position 8,315 of record JABFPM010005656.1, on the reverse strand, counting down.
TGGTTCACTATACGTTAGCCATAAATGAATAAACATCTATCGTCGTCGCGTCCAATTTCGTGAACAAACTGAGGATTTAATTAGCATGAATATCAAAGTTATAATGATGATTGAGACTAGCAGAGAGTGCGCGTTCGCTTATTAGTTCAATAATTTGAACGCCGCTGTTGCGAGCTTAAACGATTACGCACGAAGGTGGGACTAACACAAATTTGCCCACAGTTCGTGGCTACATATCTGTGTACATTATATACGGAGCTCTCGGTTTTACTATTAAAGTAAATTGGATGAAGTGCTGCATTCGACATGGATACTCGTGTTACGCATGTAGTGCGATTCGTTTCGTACTCAACAACCATATGATACAATTATTGGATTATCTTTGTTTAATTGATACCTATAATCAATTAGCTTGTCGTAATATTAGATTTAAGTTTCGTTACGTTTATGGTATCTGACTAGAGTAATTTCTTTGGCTGCTTTTCGTTCTGTTCGATGAATCTATTTTGTGAAAATACCAGCTGAGTTATGAAATTTTACATCATTATTTAATTTAGTTTTTCATTTAAAAAATATCTTTTGGCTCGATTTTATCTGAAATGTGTGGACTTACCCAGTTTTTTTTGTAAACCCAAAGATATATGATGATAAATGGTCAGAGATAATTCAGTTTCATTAAGAAATACGATGAAAATTTTATTTTACATTTCTAGGACCATACGTATTGTTTTGTCAAATTCTATTGCCATTATAAAGAATAAAGAAAGTCAGACGAGAAACAAAAATAAATAATTGAGCATAATAGTCAAATTTGCAGGGATTTATTTGCACTAATATTTCACGAACAATTTCTTTAACAATGAATTTCTTTTTGAATAGAAAAATTTCGCGAGCCAAATCTCTTTCCAAAATAACGACTCTGTTGGACGATAAAGTATGCCCATACCGGGACGAATTTCGGCTACTTGAATGCTTAGTACAATTGCTTCATGCTTTGCACTTCCGCTTTGAAAAATTATAAATAGTGAACGATGGAGGAGTCTAGCGTTTTCTTTGAAATTTAGCCACGTGACACAACGGTTTGAAACATTTCGGTGCTTTATTTTAAGAACAACAATGCGCAACAAAAGCCGCATACACACTTGCGGTGCAATGTTAATTATAAAAACTGCCCTATTTTTATTCCGGAAATTCAATATACACGTGTCGCGGGACATAAGAAGCAGTTTTCATAACTCGCACTGCACTTTCGTGCGCGTTTGCTTAGAAACGAAAGTTTACTCCACAAAAGCTGGCAACAGCTGTTAGTTCTTTTGTCAAATCGACGCTCGACTTTTATCGTTCTGGTATTCTGCTGCCATAAAATAAATTTCTTCGTGGAGGAAAGTGTCCTTTACCTGAAACAGAAAAAAGTACATTTTAAGCAACTCAATTTAAAGTTGTTTAACAGATGATGCTATACTTAACTAGAAAACAATAGATTTTTTTTAAATTAAATATTAAACATTATAAACTATATTTGTTTTTTCTTTTTTTTTCTTTTTTTTTCAATTTTATCTATGAAAAATAAAAGAAGACAATCCATTATACAAAATAAACTTTAAAATTTTAATTGAACGCTTTTAACTTTAAAATACAAATTACAAAATTTTGTAAATTTGTTTATTTAAATACTCTTTTTTAATTTTTTTAATTTATATTTATTTTAAAATTTCGCAACTTTATCTGAAAATAAGTATGAAATTTCTGAAATATTTAATCTTTCTTGAAATAAGACAATCTATTAAGCTTAACAACTAATTTGCTTAAAGCAACAGGTTCATGGGAAATTATGAAAGAAAATGATCAAATTTATTGGGTACATTATTTTGGTTCATTTTGTACACGCAATTAGCATTGACAGAAAAGTTTAATACTAGCACAAAAATTGTGAGCTATAATGGTACTTAAAACCAATAATGTTGCCATAATAAACGTAATCCGTTAAAATATCAATGTTGATATAATTTTGAAATCAACTCGGCAACGATAAATCTTTCTTGACAGAATCAAGTAGTTAGCTCGTTATGGTGAAATCGCGAGCAGTGCTTGCAGCGGTGATTATTATTATCTTCTTTACTGTCTGCCTTGCGGAATAAAAGCACACAGTTAGAGCTTTTATAAGAAACGACTCTTATCTGGTCTTGTGTGAGAGTCGACGCGAGAGGTAAACCGTAATGACCTCGGAGTAGTTTGACCAACATGAAATCACTCGCTTTCTCCCCGTCTGTTTTTTGTACTGCCAATTTTATGTATTTGCAAATAATAAATAAGATTATCACAACACGTGTGATATATAAATTGCAGATAAATAACTTTCTCACATCCTTTATTCTGTTCGAAAATGACAATTTTTGTTTGTATCTACGTAATAGGTAAAATATTAATTTCCATTTTTCGAAACTCTGAAAATTTTAAATGTTTCATACATGTTGGAATGAAATATTGCATCTGTTATTCAGAAGAATTCTATTTGTGTTTATATTTTGTTTGAATAAATGATTGTTTAGTACATGAATAATTTGAAATACAAAAATAGCGTAAATACCAGCTAAATTATTGGACGGAAATTAAAAATAAAAATATATAATGATGGCCTGAACAGTAAATGAGTTAATTTAACTGTCCACATCAGCCCATATTAGCCTAAAATCAATCATTCATATTGAGCGGTTGGCATAAACTCAAATGCGTGAATTGCTGTGAACCCACACTAAATGCAAACGTAACCTGATTTTCTCACATGCAATGTAACCATTTGCGTGAAAATTAAAGTCCGCGTGACGATATTAAACCCTGACAAATGTTTCAGCGGAGTTAATCAAGTTCGACGAGTTTGATGAAATTCCACGCTGCAATTGTACAAGCTTTGATCCGACTGCACAACATAAATGTACATTTAATAGTAAGTTATCATTTTACACTCGTGACTTTGTATGCGCATTTTCTTGCTAAATAAAATATTTTTGTACACAATTTTCCGTCATAAAAATTATCATATTAAATGAAATTACAAATCTCCATTCCATTTATTTAAAAGATATATATTTCTGTTTGTTTGAAAATCATAATTGAAACTGGTATGCATATTAAATTGTAATACGATAATTAACTTTGGGAAAAAAATAACTGAAAACACACAGTAGTTATTTGATAAACAAACGAGTTTATAAAATATTCATTTTATTGCCATATAAATTATGTAAATTGTATATTTTATAAATTGAATTTGTCGGAATATGTGTGTAAGAATATTTATATCCAAAACACTTAGTCAAAGGGAGTTTAGAAAAAAAGTTAAAAGATGTAAATTAAAAATTTACGAAACGAGAAGTTGATCATTTTATCTGAGCATTAACGTCGAGTGAGACGTTTAAAATAACTTGGACGATAAAGTTCGAAGACGTCGGCATTGTTTAATATTGCATACCTTCGTTTCATAGCAGCAACAAAGTTCGTTCACTCAAACACTTTACCGTTACTTTTCGAACAATCGAGTTAACGCAGTGCGTCTGCGGGTTTTACTGATTCTAAGCACTTCTGGTTGGGGAAATTATTATTAAAGATATAATATCCAAAAAGATTAATTTTATTGTCAAAAGTAAAGAAAAAAAATATGTTCTAGATACTATTTTAATTACAAAACTAATTTTAGGAAAATAATTGGATCAATTTCTTCGATTGATTTATGAGTTATCAAAGTAATAACAAACAATTACTCAACAAGAGTATTGAAGATATAAATTTGAAACTGATGCATCGAGTGGAATGAATTGGAAAAAGTGGTGGGTTTGATATTCAAGCGATGCCAACTGGAATGCCAGTCGGGCCAATCGATATAGAAGCACATCAAAAATAACTCATACTATTTTTGCATTTCCGAATTATAGCCGGCACAAAAGCTAACAAGCAGATAAAATTGCATAATTATACTATACAACTCTGACCATTTCATGCTCGTCTGCACCTTTGCATACGTGTAAGATTCTTCATTAATTCAGCCTCCAAATTCATTTGTCCTTACTTTTTCCTTGTTTCATAAACATTATACATAAAACATCTCATTATAACTTGAACTGAATTAAAGGGATGAATAATTTTTCATTTTACAAGAAGCGAACACACGTAATTAGATGAAAAATGAGACACTTTTTTACCATAAACACTACTGACCTCGCGAAGATTTTCTCTTCATTCGCAATTTCGCGTAGACTTACTGAATTAAGTCCGATAAGGCAGTCTCTTTTCTGTTATCGTCTTTTTTTTCTTCACTAATGTTAAAATCTTTTTTTTAACTTTCCGCTTTCATTAAGACTCTGTAAGTGAGATCATTTAAAGCACAATCATTTACCGATTACTAATTACTTTTATAAAATCAACATCTGCTCTAGCATACATTTTTTTTAAAGTTGGAGAAAAAACGTTATACGCTGGGCATTATCCTTTGAAAACATTAAATACAAAATAAGAAATAGTAACATTGATGTCTAATATTTATGTACTTATTGCATATCTAATGTAATTTCTATCCAACTTTTAAGATATTATTAATTTATTAGTCGTAAAAAACATTTTTGCTAATTATGTTTTAAAGTAAATTTGCTTATATTTATTAATAGTGATTCGTTATTTAAAAATAATAATTATAGTGTAATAAAAAAAAATATTTTAGTGAAATATATCTTAAGATACAAACACCTTCTGCTATACAGCAAATCAAGTATTTCTGTTTTTAAATTATATTTAGATTTAGTTGCAGATTTGCTGTGTGTTTTTGACAAAAGATTAAATTTTCTTCATGAAAACGTCTTCATGTTTTCGTTAGTTGCAGTTAAAATTGAAAGCTAAATCTAGGATTGCAATATCCTTTTTTTTTTTTTTTTTTCTCTATTTTTTCTTCACGTTAGTCAAATAAATGTTAATGAATTTTTAATTAAATTAAAGCTATTTTATATAGAATTAGAGTCTGTGTTAAAGAATTTGTTAAAAAAGTTGATATTTCAATAGTTATAAATAATTATATTTATGACATTTTTTTTAAATTAATTTATAATTCTAAAAACTCTTTACTAAAGAAATATGTTAGTAATGAATTTTAAAGGAAATGATCTAAATTTTCAGAAAAAAATGTCAAATATGTAAAATTATTAACATTTGACTATTTTTACTGAAAGCACGTGTAATGAAGATTTAAAATCTGTTGAAAAATTGTAGGTATCATAATTACATAAATAATAACATTTATTTTTCAAACGCGTGTCACCGCTACATAGTGATATCTAGTCTAGCACATGTAAAAAAATTCATTGTTTTGTGTAATTGAAAACGCTTTCTAGGTTAGTAGTGATACAATAAAGTAATAAATATATTAACTTTATAATTGAAATTATTATTATTAATAATAACATTAATTTAATATGAATGAAAAAACGAATAAACTTTATATTAAAAGCGAAGATAAATAAACTGATCTAAGACAAATGTTCTTTATGAAATGATAGGCATAATATGCATACCTTAATATCATAAATGTATTTGTACTTATAGCGTTACAACTATAGCGTTACACCTATCGCGTTCGACCAAAAGCATTAAAGTACTATAGGTGTAACGTTATAAGTACAAGTACTTTTATGATATCAAGGTATGCATATTATATTACTATATAATAACATATTTATTGCAGTATTTTATCACTCCCCTAGAAAGCGTTTTCAATTACACAAAACAATGAATTTTTTTACATGTGCTAGACTAGATATCACTATGTAGCGGTGACACGCGTTTGAAAAATAAATGTTATTATTTATGTAATTATAATACCTACAATTTTGCTTTCAGTAAATATTAGTTTGAACATTTTACTAGGCGCAGAACATGTTGATTATTTATTTAACATTTAAATGTTGCATTAAAAATAGTCAAATGTTGATAATTTTACATATTTGACATTTTTTTCTGAAAATTTAGGTCCAAAAAAAGGACAACAAAGAGAAACGTGACAGGTGCGGTCACTTAAAAACTCTAAGAGGCGCATAAAAGCAAAACAAAATTAAACTTCCTAATCAGTTTGATTTCAAACTTGGTATTTAACGAATTCAATTGTGCTACTTGTTCCACTATCAAATAATAGATTTTTTCAAGTGGAAATGAATTTTATCTTGCCAAGACAATGACCCGGTGTTATAATTGAATCGATATGGCAAAATTTAATTGATGGCATCATGAAAGTTGGGTGTATTGAAGCTGAGCTCCGCTGGTGGTTTTCTGTTGAGATGAACGAATAGAATATATACGCTGTTCGTTACAGTAATTGCGTTTCATCGTGAAGCAAGAATCGTTGAACTTTCTTCCGGCCGACGAAAAGTTGTCGGGATAACTGGGTCGATGTATCGAATTTTCGCTGAAGATTGGCCACCGGCCAGAGCCGGGGACAACAACCAAACCAATGGATTAATGGACTTCGACGCACCTTAATACAGTAAACTCTATGTTGAGGCGAATCACTCTACGCGATGGCGAATCGTGGTGGGGTACTTCGCGCGACGTAGTGGGGTGGGCTATTATGCATGCTCGAACGTCAGTGAATTTATTGCAGTTGTTGACGCAAAACATAACCTTTTTTTCGTGTTTCTTTTTTTTTTAAAGTTTTATTAAAATGTCGTTGACAAAACCAAAAAAATATGTGAATGTAAGCGAGAAAATTGCTGCTGTAAGGAAAGTAAAAAGTGGTATGGCAGTAAACGATGTTGCCGAAGAATATGGCGTAGATCCTAAAACTGTGTACAAATGGAAATCAGGAGAAAGTGAATTAGATGAATTTTTGGATGGAAACATGCAAAACAGAAAAACTATAAAGAAAGGAAAGAATGAGGAATTGAATTAAATCTTACAAACGAAAGCTTTAGAATTGCACAAAAAGAAAAATTGTCCATGTAATTTTTATATAAAATAATACCGTCGAATAAAATCGTAACAAAATTAAAATAATAAGTTTTGCAATTTATGTACTTTAAATATTAAAATTGATCTGTCATAAATGTAAATAATTTTTCGCATGTATTAAACAATTCTAAATGTCATACTCACTTTTATTGTTATATACATTTATTAATTTTTAAAAGAAATTTTTTTTTCTATTTTTATTTTTTTGAAATTCTAGTTTTAAAATATAATGTAAAATTACAGTTCTTAAAAAATAAATATCGCCAAACAAGAATATTACAAATTAATGTAATTAACGGTGCTTAATTGAATAATTCAATTCCAATTATAATTTATACTTGCACATACAATTGTTTGATAATAAATTTTAGAACCATTCAAAGCATGTAAGGTTTGGCTGTCAGGATGGAAGGACAAATATGGAGTTCGTTGTATGACTACGTGTGGGGAAAAAATCGGCGGACGAAGCAGCAGCAAATACATGTGTAACTGAACTCAGCAAAATTATCCAAGACATGAATTTGACAACCGATCAAGTTTTCAATTGCGATGAAACCGGCCTTAATTTTCGAGCAATTCCATCACGAACTCTGGCTAGTACTTCGGAAGGCACCGTTTCTGGAATTAAACAGTCCAAAGAAAGAGTGACGGTGATGCCGTGTTCAAATGCTTCTGGTACATGCAAACTGCAGTTGATGGTTATTGGTAAATCGAAGAACCCTCGAGCTTTTAAAAATTAACACCCGAAAAAAGGCCAGTTTATTATGCTAATCAATCAAAAGCTTGGATGAACAGTACACTTTTTGAAACCTGGTATGAAGAAGAATTTCTCCCTACTGTTAAAAGCTTTTTGAAGCAAAGAAAATTACCAGAAAAAGCGATTTTAGTATGCGATAACGCTCCATCGCATCCGAAATCTGCACATATGACATCAGGTGATATTAGAATATATTACCTCAAGCCAAACGTTACTTCGTTAGTCCAACCGCTGGATCAAGGCATAATCGAGTGTTTAAAACGGCGTTACCGTTATAAGTTACCAACGGCCCTGGTTTCTGAATTAGATAACAGTACACCGAATATTCACTATTATTTGAAAAGTGTTAACTTAAAAGATGTTATTTTTTGGCTTGCTGCTGCGTGGGATGAAGTATCTCCTCAAACAATCAGAAACTGTTGGAAAAAACTTTGGCCTGATATTTTGACTGTAGACGACTGTACACAAGAGCTGGCTAATGAAGAGCCAAAGATTTCCTACGCCGAATTCTACCAACTTTATGATAAAATTGGCCTTGCAAACTTAAATTTTGAAAATATTCAAAAGTGGCTCG
>JABFPM010005655.1:0-10999 GCA_022817325.1 Idris sp. 1 HC-2018 | reverse complement strand
GGCGACAATTTTGAAAATACTTGGTTTCAACAGGATGGTGCTGCACCACATTATGGTCGAAATGTTCGTGAGTATTTAAATACTGTTTTTCCTGATCGTTGGATAGGTCGAAGAGGACCAATTGAGTAGCCAGCTAGATCACCAGATCTCACACCTCTTGACTTTTTTTTATGAGGATACCTAAAAGATAGAGTTTTTAAAGCCAAACCCCTTACTTTAAATGAATTACGTCAACAAATACTTGATGAATGTGCAACGATTCCTGAACAATATTTTACACACTGCATTGAATCGTTTTATCTTCGACTGGCTTATTGTCAAGAAGTTGACGGCAAAAATTCAAACATTTACTTTCGTAATTGTACTCGACCAATTTATTTTGACACTTTAATTTCTAATTTTGTTTATTTCAACTTTATTTTCAGTTTACTGTTATTAGTTTTATGTTACGTTTATGTCAATTCCATAGCTGAACAGTGAGAGGCAAGGGGACTCACATTAAATAAGCACCCCAAAGGGAACAGAAAACTAATACGTCGTTGTTCCTGTGTAACGCTAAACTTAGTTTCCAGAGAAAGTGTTTTTGGTATTCATGGATAGCTTTTCAAAAAATATTTGACACGTATTTTCCCGTTTTTCGATCTTTCTATTTTCCAACAAATTGTTACCAATTTTGATTTTTGTCGATTACAGCGCCATCTGTCGACTGAAATACAAAAACTTGTAGATGAAATTAATGTAATTTTTTCTTGGGAATCCCATTTAAGATTTTAAAGTTGGCCCCCTGTATTGGAAACGGCGCTTCGTGATTGGCTCACATCAATAACAATTCTGTCCTTTGTCCAGGTAATCAATTAATTTAAATGGGAGTAGTGAAATGTATTAATATACCGTAGAAGCGGGTGAAGCGGGACAATTTTTACGGTTTTTTGATCAAGTTAATGTGAAAAAGTTGTTGAAAACTTATAATAAATTATATGTAACTATTCTCATATCTCATGAACAATTTGCCTTAATTTTAAGTTATTATAATTGTTATTAACTTTTTATTTAATAATAAACATTGTTCCACTTCACCCGCTGGTATCGGGTAAAGTGGGACAGGGTGATATATTTAGAAAGAAATAAGTATTTTGTAACAATAATTTATTATTTTCATGTTTTTATTCACAATAGTTATAAAAATATGATTTATTATAAATATGTTGTAAAACCATGATAACTTTTTATGAAACAAACGTTACAGTAAAGTAAAAATTAAAAAAATTGTTAAATTACTATCATGAAAAAAATATTTGTCGTCGTCTATTCGATTTAATTCAAGTTTACAAATAATATCTTCTTTGCTAACATTGCGTATTTCCGGTATGTCAGGAAAAATAAAATATTTGTTCTTTCTACCTTTCTTAGTTAAAAATTCGATTTCATACTGATTTTCTTCTAAAATATTGGCTATTTTACCCACACACAAATTAGAGCAATTTGATTTTATAAGAACAAAATCTTTTTTGTTCAACGCATAATTTTTTTTAATAATTTAATTTTTGAATAAAAATTACTGAGGGATGGAATATATACATTATTTGACAATATTCAATTATAGGAAAGTTTTATATAAATCACCAATCGGGATATCATTTTACTACATTTAATTTTAAATTAATAAATAAAATTTAATTATTTCATGTATACAAAACTTTCTCACAATTGTATATTATAAATAAAAGTTTATATTTAATCGCTTACTTGGCTTTTCTCAATAATCAGCATGATATTTTTCAAATTTTGACTGTCCTGCTTCACCCACCCGTTTAACAAAATGTTAATTTTTAATGATATATTTATAACAATTAATTTTTTTACGTTTTCTTTAACAATAATTCATCATCTATATATAGTTCTTTGAAAAAAATCAACATTTTTTTACAATATTCTTTATAGAAAAAAATTGAAGCTTTTTAGCTCGATCAGAAAATTTTAATTTTTTCCACTTTCAAACAAATTGATATTCTTTGTGCTAATTCTAAAGCGAATTACAAGAATGAACCTTATATTAAAGAAAATTCTTAGTAAACGTATAAATTTACGGGCGATTTTAATTGTAGCACCAATAGTTGCAACGAAAACTTAAGTGTCCCGCTTCACCCGCTTCTACAGTAGTTTGTATTATTTTACTTAAACGATAAAGAATGACAAAACATTGTAAATAATGTTGAAAAGTCACTAATTTTTTTTCTTTTTTTCTTCATTGTCATTAAATCACTATAATAGAGTCATTTTCGTTTTTGTTAATCATTATTTTTATTTGTCAAGAAAATTTTGGAAGTGTCGATAAACGAAATCGAGCAAAACTGATGATATATGAAGGTAGTCCGTTTTACCAGACTACTCCGTTTTGAACACCGCTCCCCAACCAATAATCCGGTAAAACTGTTCACCGGTAATTCAATCCTTACACTGAGTTTTTTATTATTTTTACAACATTAGAAAACGTGTTGAGCTTATTAAGTGTAAAACTTATCTCCACTGCATTAATTTTGAGTGAACCCGTATGTTTCAATCACGTGACACTGAGGTTAGAGAAGGGACTGTCACTTGACGCATAATAAATTAAATGTTGAACTTTTAAAGTTTAATGATCAATTTTATAAACAAAATCAAAATTAACCCGCGAGTGATCACTTCTTTAAAATAAACCACTATTAGTTGCATGTGAGCGCGGCACTCATATCTATAATTGACTGAAAAGGTCATGCGCAGTCATGCCAATTTGATTGGTCTGTCACACTCATCGAAGTGAACATTTTTGTAATATAATTAGTCGCATAGTGAGCGAGGTGCTCAAATTTTCATGTTTGCTTGTTCAGTTTTATTTGAAAATAATTTAAATTCAAATTATAACTCGTTTTGAACTACAAAATGCTATTTTATGATAAATAATAAAGTAAGTAATGAGTTTCAAAACCGATACTTGGTGCAGCTTTAGTGGCTTTATATATAATTAAAGTTAAAATGTGGGAAATCCTCTAACCTGGGAACTTTCTTTCAATTGTAAAAAATTAATTTTACTAAAAGTCGTATAAATGAAAAAAAAAAAAAAAAAAAAATATATATATATATATGAATACGACTCATCGCTATGCAACTACTCATGCTGCAAATGCTTATGGTGCGCCACTCGCAGGATAAAAAGGACTTAAAATTAACAATTTACGTTTGCTAATATTTTTTAGATAAGAAATACTCTGTTATTCGTCAGATCGTTCATTAATTTATTACAACGAAACTACAAGCTGCTCATCGTATCAATATTGGAATCAAATTATTTATATTTTCACACAACTGACAAATCACATAGAAAAGATTGATATTTAGGTAAGGAAAAGGATCATTTCAATACTATATCTTTATGGATTACCAAATGAATGTGGAATTTGCAGCAGGACTGGAAGGTGTCGGCGATGAGCTCGCAGTGGAGGCTGTGTTTGTCTCCTCTACGTCCATCATCGTTCATGCCGTTATCAAAATGGAACTTAACAACGAAGAAACTTAACTAACAATATAATTGATAAAGAATTCACGAGATAGATTGTGCAACACGAACAACGAGCGATTTTGTGACTTGAATTGAACAAAATAATTGGGGGGGGGGGAAGTGAGAGGGTTGCTCACACGCCCGTCCGCGAACGCGGACTTACGGGAAACAACTGAAAAATGATACCACCCCCACCCGCAACACCGATAATGTGAGCAACCCTCAAACAACCCTGCGCAAATTCAAACACATAATGTGCGCAAGCGCTTATAAAAACGCAGGAGGTTTAAGCGCGTATCGTCCAACTTTCATCGTATTTTATTCCCATGCATATGTGCTTAGTTAATTGTTTGTCGTATCTATCGATTTGTCGATTATTTTAGCAAAATGAGTTTCAATGTTTCAATTGAATATTGTCATTCAGCGAAAAATGAGCTTTGATACGAAAGAGAATCACTTGAAAGAGGAAAAATAACAGAATTTATATTTTCAGCAAAATAAAAACTAATTAATTAAATGAAAATGAAAAACTGTTCAAAAGATCAAAGATTAATATTCTATCAGTTTATTGTATTTCGTTTTTTTACAATAATTATTTTATGAAAATAGAAGTGTAATAATACGTACCTCATCACAACTACTTTCTAGGATTTCATTAAAAAATTGCATATTTTGAGCGTAAATTGTATGTTATTTTTTATTATATCAAAGGTATACAAAAGTTATAAAACACGTGAGTGTTAAAAACATCATACAAACTTCAATAAAAAAAAACTTCAAGTTGAAATTTGACATTATTTTTCTACATTTACTGACTAAATTAGGTAAAAAAATGTTTACGTAAAAATATGAAATTAAAAATAATCAATAAATCAATTAGCAAGCATAAAATTATTAGCAAAAGTTCATTGAGCTTTTGTAATACATTCTAAATCTTAGCATAATTCCAAATCACAATCGAAATAATATACACACTTTCTAAATAATTATTTAAATGAATTATACATCAGAAACAGTTTTTTCTTTCGATGAAAAGTAATATTTTGCAAATGTTTCACCTACCAATAAAGGAAAAATAAGTGATGCCTCTGCGTAAATCTAAAAAAATAATTTATAGATTATATTTTTACATTACATATTAAATATTTTGACGTCATTATTTCTTTCTAATTACTTTTACTGGCGACGCATCTTTTTTAATTTTTCCCCAAGATACAGCTTCATCTGGTCGAGCTCCACTATCACTACCATCAAATTCACAAGCTGTATTCAAAAATACTGCATAATCAGCACCATTTCTCTAAAATTTAAAAAAATATAACAATAATTTGTTTCCTTTAATTAAGACAACGAAAATTATTTACCATCAAGTTAGCGTTGCAAATGTGGTGTTTAATCACTCCACCACCAACAATTATCATTCCACTATGAATGGCTTTTACAGCCATCGAATTTAATCGTCGTAAATCTGAAAAATGTACACCCCGTGTTCTTAAAGTAATAGTTATTCTTGTATATTGATTATAGAAAAATGATAAAAAAAAAAAAAACTATACAAATATACCTGTTAAAATATCAACTACCAAGCCAGGATTTCTGTATGAATGAAAGTACATCATATCCCCTAAACTCCCATCAGTTAGAGCCGGACAAAAAACAGGTATTTTATTTTTTGATGCCCAATAATAAATAGAATCAGGATTATTGATTTCATCTCCAAGTTTTGCTATAATTTTCGAGGGTGTCCATAGTGTACCCTAGAAATATATTTTAAATATAAAAATAAAACTATACATTAAAATAATAAAGTGCATTTAAGATTAGATTTATAATCAACATTTAACAAACAAACTTTTATTTTTTGTTCTTCTAACATATCATCTAGTTTTGGCATAACCCAGTCTTCAAATGCACAGTAATTATCATTGGGAACTAATAAGTTTCCTATCCGATTGATTCCTTTTTCTCTGAGTCTTTTACCATCTAAATGAAAATCTCCTACATAAGTTGGAGCCAAACATTTTATAAAATCTTCTTCTATCCCACCAGCAGTTGTAACTATACAATCAACCTGTAAATATAAAAATGATAAAAGAAATACTAACCATTTACATTTTTCATAAACGCCTAAAAACTACTTAAATGTTAACGCTTTCAGTATTTATAAAACTACGTAAAATATAAACTTTCATATTACCATTTTTTTTTGGACTAAAAACCTTATTGTATCTCTGACTCCACAGGAAGCCATATTGGAAGTATACCCCAGAAATATTGTACAAGAACTTTTTCGTTTAATAAATTCATCTTCTTCTAAAGAATCTATTTGGTCTGGTTCCAGAGGAATATTTTTTGCAACCAACATTCGATGAATTTCATCTACAGCTAAACCAAAATTTGTAGCTTGAAACCCGGAACGTTTGTAAGTTTTTAACAAATTATCGTAGTTAATGCCATTATTCCAGTCATATCCTGTAAAGAAAAAAAATAATTTAAGATTAAAATTAAATCTTTTAGAATCATTACCTTACAATAAATTATTCATCCGTAGATGAGTCATTCTTAACCCTTTCGCTAATTATTAAATTTTGGAAATTTTGTTACTAAAATAAATTAGTAATAATTCTTTTAATTTTTGTAACATATTTAGATAAAAATAGACTTCATATAACAATTGTACACATTTTTACTCCCTCAATATAAAATATTATGAAATAAATTCAACAAATCGAAAAATATTGACTTTCTTATACAAAACAATTTTCAAATCCACTAATAAAAATCAGTTTTTTGATCTAGACAAAATTCAATAAAAAAGGGTTAAATTTTCCTATCTTACACTCAGCACATCATAACGTATAGAAATAATATTTGAAATAATTGTATACATGGTGGCGAGAAGTTTCAAATTACAAATTTCCCTGACTTTATTTTTTACTATGAAACTGAAATTATTCTTAAAATGACATTAATTCATTACTAATAAATTAATTCTAAAAATAACAATTTTACTCATTATTAAAAATAAATAAATAAAAAACACACATAAAATTTTATTTGTTAATAATATGAAACGAGTAAGAAAAATCAATTTATAATTAAAAATTCATAATCAAAATTAATTTTTCTCGGATCTCGAAATAAATTCTCTGACATTCTAGATTTTCTAGATTTTCCAAGTTCTGTCGCGACCATTATTATAGAATATTTTTTGGTTATCTAGTAAATGCTAAAATAAAAACCATAATATATAATATTTAATAATAAACTAGTAAACATTTTGCAGATATAAAATGTTAACATAAAAATATATTTACATCAAGTCTGTAGCTAAATGGGAGAATACATTTTTATAAAAGATAATTTTTTCTTAAATACAACTTTATTTTTCTTCAAATATTAAAGAAATTGATTTACTGAAATATTTTCTATTTTTATTTTTTGAAGCATAATTTTTTGAAATGCACATCTAACATATATTGTTTTATCAATCTAAACGAATAAATGAATTTACTTGTAACAATTTATTATTAATTACATATTACTATTATTATTTATGTTGATCTAATTATATAAACTTACCTTGTACAGTTGGTGTACCACAAGGTAGTGGTGAACTATGCACAAGAACTGCATTTTTTAAATCTTCTGGAACTTTGTCATCTAAATTTTTACTTTCCATTGTTATGCGGTAAACAAGTTGTATTTAATTGATAATTGCCTTGTTAATATAAAATTTATCAGTTGAGAGGATGTTCAATTCCATCAACATAAATATAACCTCAATTAATTTGTAATGCAATTTAACAGTAAGCGGCATTTATTGATTTACTGCATTTCATTCGATAAACACTTTCTTAACCGTTATTATTAATATAATTTATTCGTATGAAAAAATTATATACTATATTTTTTTGAATTTCAAGCAAAAAGATTTCAAACAACTCATGTTAAATATAGTATTTTAAAAACAGTAGGAGAGGTGCATACGATATAAAAACACAAAATGGCTGCCATTTAGAAGTATCTTTTTCTTTGTTTAAAGTAAAAAAGATCATTTAAATTTAACGTAATGATGTAAAATGTTTAAGTGCAAATATACACTGTGAAAACAGTATATAAAATTACGCAAAAATTTAAGGCTCAAATATTGATAGAGTTACAGAATGTATTTTTACAGACAAAAATGTGTCAATTTAACCTGACATCTTTGAATTCACAATTTTTTGAATTTCGTAATTTTAAATCAGTAAAACTGATATTACTCAAGAATTTTTTTACTAACTAAATTAACATTGGGTATAAATTTGTTATTTAAAATAATTTATTAAGTGCAAATATTAATTTGTCAAAAAATGCTGATTCACAATATTCTTCAGTAAAATTACATGTTTTCTGTATTTTTATAGAACATATCCGTAAAATTACATTTTAGTATATAAAATCACAGAATATATTTTGTGCGATTCATTTCCGGTATATGTTCTGTAATTTTACGCAAAATTTATTTGAGTGTATGAATAATAAATTGCCCCCTTTTAATAATAAAAGACATTTATTGTACGAGTAAAAAATCATATCATTAAATGTAAAGCTCATTTTCTTATCAAAAAATTAACTGCAAATTGTATATTTTTTAAAGGTAAAATGTGTCTTATTTTGAACAAATCTTCGGTTAAAAACGAGGAAAATCTTATTTAGCTGTAAGTAATCTTATTTGGTTGTATTTTGACGGTTAATAATAATAGTGGCAACTAGCGACAACAGCTTAAGGGACCGTCAACGGCGAAATCGTCAAAAATCGAATTTTTCGCAAAAAAAAAAAATTATTGCATATTTTGGTACATTGAAGTATTCTCTTCAATGTAGTGTTAATGAATTTTGAAAAATCGGAATGAAACAAAAATTTTTTTTTACTATTATCTTTAGCTCTGCAACAGCGTAACATCGCTTGAAAACAGATATTAGGCAAGCATGTTTAATTATTGAGCACACGTAAAAGTAAAAAACAACAACAGAAACGTAAAGAAAATGTTAAAAAAGGGAAGAAGGACCTTGTTATGGTCCTGGAATAGCAAAATAACAATTGTATTTTTTCAAAATGAAAAAAATTAAGCTTCTTATAGCTTCTATAATAAACATAAGTTTATAGTTTAAATGCGATTATCTCGAAGAACGTGTCTCTTCTCCCAAATAGACTTAAGACTTGAGCCTCGAGCGTGCAGCGTTGCCGTGTTCAAGGGGTTGGTCACTCGCAACTCTTAAAAGAGTTACAAAAGAGTTACAAAAGAGTTATTTTTTTCGCGATTTTCAAAGAATTGTAAAGAGTTGCAAAGAGTTGCAAAGATTTGCAAAGAGTTACAGACAGTTATAAAGAGTTACTGTAATTCTATAACTTTTTTTTAGGTATCTCAACGCTACGGGCGCTTTTAGGCGGGTAATTTAAAATAATTACTAAATTAGACTAAAGCACTTTTTTTATTTTAATTATTCTAATCATTTTTCTTTTTAATATTTAGCAATAAAAAAACAATTTAAACTCTGAAAATAATTAATTTATTAGTAACAATTAGTTTTTAATACAAAAAAACAAACTTTTATTAAATTTCACAACACATACTTATGAACATTAAATCAAATATTTTAAAATTGTAAAATTTTGTAGCATAGCTTCTAGTTTTTCTTTATTTAATAATTAAAAATATATTATCGTAATATATTTATAATATTTGATCACATTTACATTTTTAAACAATTAATACCAGTATAAAATGAGCTTTATGGACTTATGAAAAATTTTTCAATAATTTACTTCATCTTTTAATTTGATTATATGTATTAATCGTTTAAAACATAATTTGCATTCAAAATTTCAGACACGTCGTTTTATAAAATATCGTACGTGTTATATGTTAATTATATTGTTAATGTAAAATCTCACGTGTTCTGTTATTTATATCAATTTACCATGAGCAAAGGTAAAAATATAAAGCTACATCGCCAAATAGCAGAAAAACTCAAAATATCTGCTGGTGCTGTTCATGCAGCTGTGCAACATTTGAAAAAACACAAAACTTTTGAAAATGTTGCTCGAAAACTAAGATCACGAAAAACCGATTCTCGAACAGATAGAATAATTCACAGACTGTCTGAAGCTGATCGTTTTAAAACTACAGTTGATATTCACAAAGAAGTATTACCTCAGTTGGACCAAAAAATGTCTGTGCGAACAGTTCAAAGGCGTTTGGTTTGATGGGAAAAGTTGCGAGAAAAAAAACATTTATTTCAGAAAAAAATAAGAGAAAAAGATTACAGTTTGCCATCGAACATAAAAGCTGAACAATTGGACAGTGCTCGAAAGTTATGTTCATAGATGAAAGTAAATTTAACCGTTTTGGATCCGATGGCAAATTTTATGTACGATGTCACGTTGGCGAAGAATTTGATCACAAATACAGGAAATCCACTGTCAAAGGAGGTCGTGGTTCTGTTATAGTCTGAGGTTGTATGAACATTAATGAAACGGGCCTAATTCACAGAATTGAAGGTAAAAAATCAATGTAAAAAAGGTATCGTTTAACCATTATTCATTGGTAATTTATTATTTATTTTTTTTATTATTATTTTCAGGTATAATGGTAAAAAATGGTAAAAAATTATTTTATTTGAAAATAATTTATATTATTGTTATTAAATAATTTGTTCATAAGTATGTGTCGTTGTGAAATTGCATAAAAATTTGGTTTTGTGTATTAAAAACTAACTGTTACTAATAAATTAATTATTTTCTGAGTTTAAATTGGTTTTTTATTGCTAAATATTAAAAAGAAAACTGATTAGAATAATTAAAATATAAAAAATGCTTAAAATTTTGCATAAATAGTCTGAAATGAGATTGTTCGTAAGTATATGGCCGCCACTGTATTTTATCTGTCATTATATATTATATTATTATTTTGATGTAATCATAAATGTTTATATTTAAGAAAAATATCAGGAAAGTATAAATATAATATAAACCTCTTCATTTTTATCTTTTATGTTGACGAGTCCTTAATGAAACACACTTGTCAAAAAAAATTTCTGAAAGTATAAAGTGTTTTCTACATTTTTATACAAAAATGTCAAATAATTGTTTAATTAATATTATATTTCATTACAGGACTTTTCCTATCTTAATTGACACATTTTCAATTTCATCATATTTTATTAAAAAAAATTATTTTTCTTACACGCGTGGTAGAAATGGCTTTTTCGCTTACTGTTTACGGTGAGGAAAAGGGGAAGTGACATTTAACCTTAATTATGTCAAATTGTTTCACCGAAAAACATCGAGCGAAGAAGCCATTTCTACCGCCTTTGCAAGAAAAAATATCATACTTTACTGGTGAAGTAATATATTGGGTGTACAACTAAGTTTTAAAGGATTTTGATGCTTTATTTTGAAAAATTAGTTCAATGAAT
>JABFPM010005654.1:0-11001 GCA_022817325.1 Idris sp. 1 HC-2018 | reverse complement strand
AGGACGTCAGACGCCATGATGGCGAGTAAGTTCGGCGCGCGGTTCGGTCAAAAGAATAAATCGGCAAAGAAAAAACGACGCAAATAAAAATACACAAAAAGGCAAGGCTAAACCATTTCGTTGTTTTAAATGGAAGCAATTGGGTCATAAAGCGCTGGAGTGTCCTAATAAATATAAAAAACAAGAGAAAGAAAACGCAAAATGTGCCGAAGATGTCTATTTACAAATAGGGTTAAATTCGGACGATGTCAACCGTAAATGGTGTCTCGATAATGGCGCCACGTCACACTTATGCAACAAAATTGAGAGCTTTGACGTGATAACATGTATCGACAGTGGTTATTTAAACTTAGCAAATAACGATTCGACTGCGATAACCGGCATCGGCACCGTTCAATTTCAAACACGCGTACTCGATTCAGAAAAGAACATCACATTGAAAGACGCGTTACATGTACATGATCTAAGATCAAATTTGTTATCGGTCGCTAAAATTACCGACCGCGGATACGAAGTTTTATTTCGAAAAAAGGATGCGATGATTTTGGACGATTACGGTGACATTAAATTACATGCGAATCTAGTAGGTGGTTTGTACTTTGCGCGCGAAAATGATCAGAGTGTTTGTATCACGGAGCGCGAGTCGAACGGAGACACAACGTTCTTTGAATTGTGGCACAGACGGATGGGACACGTTAACGCACGAGATTTGATGATTTCAAAGCGCAAAGAAACAATTAGCGGACTTGCATTTAAAAATTCAGTCGAAAAATTTAATTGTGAAACGTGTTTGCGCGGAAAAATGACATAATACATAATACATAAATTCTTGACATAATACACACGAATGTGTGCGGACCGATGAGGGTCGAATCCCTCGAGCACGCGAAATATTTTGTTGTATTTATCGACGACAAATCGCGTTGATGTGAGGTACGTTTTGTAAATTCGAAGGCCGATGTTTTTTAAGTTACCGTCGATTATATAGCGTTCGTGGAGAATCAGAGAGGTACCACCGTAAAATGTATACAGTCCGACAACGGAAGAGAGTATATCGACCAGGAATTCGACGATTTTCTGAGGAAACGAGGGATAACAAGACGACTGACTATACCGTACAACTCAGAGAAAAATGGTGTCGAGAGAAAAAACAGGTCTCTTTTAGAGACTGCCAAGTGTCTTATGATCAAGTCCGGTCTACTTGTTATTTTTTGGGCGGAAGCAATAAATACCGCGAATTATATTCGCAATCGGTCACCTTCAAAGAGCCTCGGCGGGCGTTCACCATTCGAGTTGTGAACCGGAAAAATACCCGACGTTAGCTTTCTCAGGGTATTCGGGAGCGAAGTGATTTATCTGGATAAGAGTCCTGGTATGAGCAAGTTCAAGCCTCGTGGAGCTCATGGCATTTTCCTGGGATACGCTGCGGATAGTAAGGGCTACCGCATCTGGTCGAAAGATTTAAAGAAAGTTACTTTGAGTCGAGATGTTCGCTACATTAATGAGGATATGCAAGGTTCAGTGGACTACGTGGATTTCACTTCCAACGATCAAGTTCCGGTCCACCACGACGACGATGAAAATAAATCTGACAATGAAGGAATTACATACGTTCAGCTTGATTCAGTGGTGAATGATCAACTCGATCATCAAGTCGGTGACATTGTGGACGACGAAGCTGAGCCCGAAATCGAAGAGCCCGAGGTGAACGCAAATCCAAACAACGTCAGACGAGGGCTAGGTAGACCGACTTTGGTCAGGACTGGAACCAGGGGAAGGACACGTAAAGAATACCATCCCGAAAATGATAATGTGGCCGCCTTATCATTTCGTGTCAAGCAGTTCTCCGATCTCGTGGGACGCCAGGAAGCAGAGGACAGTGGCTTTATCCACCACCGAGGTCGAGTATATGGCCTTGGCTGAGTGCACTAAGGAATGCATCTACTTGAGAAGATTTCTTGGGGAGCTAGGTTTTAAACAACTAGCCGACATTGTTATTCACTGTGATAATCAAAGTGCTATCAGGCTTGCGGAAAACCCAACATTTCATGCAAGAAGCAAGCACATCGACATCAGACACCAATTCGTTCGAGACACCTTGAAGAATCATCTGTTGAAGAGTCATCATACTTCTACTGAGAATCAAGTCGCCGACATGATGACGAAGGGTTTACCCCGCTTAAAGCATGAATGGTGTGTTAGAACATGCGATATGAGACATTCGATTGGGACGTAGATGTACCCCCATACTCGAGGGCAGGTGTTAGGATTTATATGATATTTCGAGTATAAGTGTCACCACCGGCTAGTCGCTACGCGTCTCTTCATTGAATCGCTTACCTTTATTTTTCAATTGTTCGTAAACCGCCGCCGCATGCGATCTTTTTGTTCTTAACCTGTACTATTTGACTGTGTATTTATTTGTCTTTGATTTGTAATAAATGCGTTTTATTGTAACATTGATTCTTTTGTAATCAACTTCGCGATTCCCGTCTGCATTTCCTTAACATTAATTTATTTGTTAAAGTTACTGTTAATCTAAAATGTTAAAAATCTAGACAAAAAAAATATACAGAAATTGATAAAAAATTTGTTTTATAGTAAATTTTTCGAGTTGCCATTTTTTCGAAGATGCATATTATTATGAATGCATTTCGCAATGTTTATGAAATGAAATTATTTAGTTTTTGATTTTCAATTTAAAAAGCGATGCTCGAATATTTCTTACTGAAAAAAATTCCCTATACACCATTTTGGAGTACCTGATTCTCCATATCCTTCTGTTTCCTGACTGAATTTTTTTTTACATTGTTGAATTATTGTACGAATTGATTGACAAAAACCAATTTACGATTTTATAATTTTATTTATGTCACAATTTATACTTTTAAGTAAACAGAAAAACATATAAAAATTAAAAGTATGATTTTACAAGAATATTTCAGATATGATTTTAGATTCTTAATTTATAACTAGGGCACGAACTTCGACAGTATGAAATACATTAGAAAAAAAAGTTAAATTGGCAATACAATTTAACAAATGTTAGTGCGGTTATTTTGAAATGTCAAAACAGTGTATTTTTAAATTTAATAATTAAAAATTACTTGAAAGTAAAGAAAATATTATAGATCATGTCTTTAGATATTTTGAAAAAACGATTAAAAGAATTTCCAAATGATTTTGAAATTAATTTTTTTATTTTAGTTAATACCATCTGAGAGTACATAAATAGCACAACATTTTTGTGTATTCAATTTCGAAATTGCTTGCATCAAGAATTTTTTGGTTTTCGGAAAATCATAATACTAGAAATTTTGGAAAATGTGGAAATAAAATATAAATTTCAAACGAAAACAGCGCAAATATTTTTCATTACATGTATTTTTGCAAAACTGAATTTAGTTCAAATATCGTACATATGGTGCAAATCACAAAATAAATTGACAAGCTATTTATAGTATTCCTTTAATAAGCTTAGCCTTTAATAAGCCTTTAATTTTCTAAGCCATTTTATGCGTTTTTAATTATTAAAAACTATTTTTAGTAATGGGTTCTGCTAACTTGAGCCTCAAGTTAGCAAAACCCTTAAAAACTAAAAAAATAAAAGAAGCCTTAACTTTGAGAATAGGGCACATAATTAACCTAAAATTAGTCTTCAACTTTTCACTAGGTCTCTTGTCTTTGTCTAAGAAATTTATTAGGGAAAGATTAAAATGATAAATCACGCAAGGATATTGGCATGATTGCTTTGTGATAAGTAGAAACTCTTTGGACTGCAAGATAATCTAGACAATACTACATTGGATAAACGTTGATATTTGATAGTTACATTAAACGTTCGTTTTGCCATAAATTTTACAGTCAAAATATTTTCAAGGTTTTACAATTATGCATGGGTATGTTCACATTTAATTTTCTTTATTTAAATTTCAATTTGATTTAAATAAATATTTTTACTATTCTAATAAGTATTTCACTTTATTAAATTTGTTTTTAAATAATATTTTATTATTAAAATTAAATTAATTTAAATAAATAAAAAAAAAAATAAAAATAAAGTACATTAACTAAGTAAGTACTAAAATAGATTTATCATATTTTAATAAAAAGTTAAACTTTCATTTCCGTTTATTGTCAACAGTCAAACTGAATATTAAACTGATATAATATTTAATATTCTTATAATTTAAATATAAATCCATAAATTGATTTTATCTAAGCATATTATTGAATTGAATTTATTTCGTAATTATAAACGCACACGTCACTTCGCAAAATAATAATAAGCATATTTATTATTTCATTTTATGTAAAAATTAGGCTTTATAAAATAAACTTAAGATACAGTAGAACTTGGTAATCTAATTATCAAATACACTAAACGAAAAAAATACGTTTTAAAATTCGTAATTGTAAAATCAATATATTTTTTTTAAATTTTAAACTTTACCGTTTCATTGACAAAGAATTTTACAAATTCTTATATTAGAGAGAATGTTTGCAAAATGTGTACTGCTTTCAAAATAAGTCTAATTCGTTTATAAATACAAAATGCTAAAAGAACTTATTCTCACACTATTTTACGTTACGTAGAATTTATTTAATAAATCCCTCGAGGCCGTACCACTTCAATAACGCCTTTAACGAGCAAACACACAAAAAAGGTTTATGTTTATACGTGAAAAATATGTAGATAAGATTGCAAAATTTTAAAAGAACTTTCTGGCTCAGTTATAAGAATAACACCAGAAAATAAAAATGAGTAATATAAAAAATTTTTAGGGTGATTTGACGATAGCAGACTTTATTAATTCTACAGTAACAATCTAAGAATAATTTGAATTTTAATTAAAAAATTAAATACTAAGTTTTTAAAAACAGAAATAATAAAAATTATAATTTAAGGGAGAGTGGGTTAAAGTGACATGGTTAAAGAAAAACTTTCACCGTATCCAGAGTTTGCTTTAAATTAATATTGATTTGGAGCGGAGGGGGAGAGTTAATTGGACCATTTTCAGCTAATTTATTCACTTCATAGCCACTTTATATGATAACATTGTAGATCTAGACCAGAATTTTGAAAAATGGCAAAAGTGGCAATTTTTCGAAAAAGGAGGGTAAAGTGACATGCAAATGAAATAATAACAAGTAAATTAGTATTGATAAAATAAATTAGTTAAATCATGTAAGGCAAAGAAATAAACTAAAAATATTATTAAAATGTTAATTAAATATTATTGGTACCTTGAATATAAAATTTCTTTATTTTCAGATATTTGTATCGTTGATAAGTTCACTGTTTTTATTAACCCATTCAGTCACCGCGTCCATTATAATGGACGTTTCTGAAAAATTGAAATTTGATTATTTATTAATTTTTTTGTATATATCATGTTTGTTTAGCATCAATAGAACTCAAAAAGTAAGAAATTAGAGCAATTAATTTTTAATAATAGATTTTATTGCAGGGATAAAAAGGCAACAAATCATTTGTTTAACTGTTTTAAGAATAATTATCAAGTTAATAGTCGTTTTTCATGACAGTTTAACCATGTTATTTTACCTTCCCATTCACCATATCATTTTACTCCACTCTGACGGTACTATCAAAAAAATGATGTAAAAATAGATATCATCAGTTTATGATTATTATTATTGATTTCTCATTATCACATCATAGTTTCATAAATCCACAATCATTTCCAAAAAAAGAAATAAGATTCTCTAAAATATTAGAGTATCTATAGCAACAAAATCTTATACATGGCACCACCCATTTTGACATATGGAATTTTTTTAAATCAACCCATTAGAGCACGTTTTAATTTATAGATTCGTAAGGTGGACACCAATTTTATTATAATGGAACGGTAGAAAAAGCATACATTTAATTTAATTGTTTAAAAAAACATAATACATTACCTTCGTCAACTAAAAAACTATAAATGACATAATTTCCACATGTGCCACATGTTCGATTCATAATAACTCTTTAAATAGTCAACACCCTTACCACATCACTTTACTCTACCACTTCATTCTCCCCTATAGTTTCAAAATGAATCTATTTTTTTTCTTTTTTTTTTTTGAAGCCAATATGTCATCATAAAAATGTTTCTTCTCAAAAGATTCAGACATGATTATGAAGATTCATCACAATTTCAAAGAAATGTTAAAGTTTTAAGATCTTGTACGTCGTTAAAATAAATAAATAAGAATATTTTTTCGAAGCTTGGCACCGGTTTAGAACAAATAAAACTTAAAGTTACAAGTTTTTTTTAGTTTATTCATGGTTTCTTATAGCAATTTCAAAAAATTTGTTTAAAAAAAAGGTATGAAAATTATCCTAATATTATTTCTGAGTATTTTTTAAAGGTACTTCAACTCTTGTTAATCCAACATTTCTTGTACTTCTCTGTATTTTTAATAGCGGTAATTTTTGTACAACGGAACTTCGTTAATCCAAACACAAATAACAAGATAAAGGTATTGGAAAGTGATCAACTTTATTTACTTATCATTGATATATAGCATAAAATGAAATTCAATTTTACTTTAAATTTCGAATGGATGTGATTATTAATTGTTACTCAGTTGTACTTTAATAGTTTTGTAAATATTTGAGACACAAATTAAATGCTCTTGTAAATCAAAATTATTTTCAGAGATGTTTTGCTTTATT
Organism: Idris sp. 1 HC-2018; assembly: GCA_022817325.1. NCBI lineage: Eukaryota > Metazoa > Arthropoda > Insecta > Hymenoptera > Scelionidae > Idris > Idris sp. 1 HC-2018. Next base: position 4,316 of record JABFPM010005654.1, on the reverse strand, counting down.
CATTTTTATAATATATTCTGATTTTCGTGTCTGATCAACCGTTTCTAAGTTTGAATTTGTTTTAATTTTTTAGATTTAAGCATGAGTCTGAATGTAATTCAACAGAGTAAAAATATATTTAATCGTTTCATAAGAAAGCAAAATATTTCAAATTTTGAGTATTCTCTTTTTCTATTAAAACTAACTTAACAATTTTTTAATTCTTGAACATTATTTTAGAAAGTTTTTTTTTGCTAGTGTACATCGTAAACTAAGAAAAAAAATCTAGTATTGAATTACGTGAATATCAAAATTTCAAAAGGATTTAACTATGTATAATATTTTAACGAGAATTTATTGAATATGAGTCCAATAAGTTTATTCAAAGAGCATTAGTGAATCCTTTATAATCTTAAAATCTAGCACGTCTTTTAAACTTGTGTACCAACTACCAAAATGTTCAACTGATTATAAAGGTGTGTATGTACACGTATGGGAGAAAGTGTATATATACGATAATTATACGTACGAATATAACACATGACACGATTAAACAATTATGTGTTAGGCGATTGCATTCACAATCTCATATGCACACAATTATGTGAATATATCATTGTGAATGTGCATAAAGAATCGCAGACAACTTGCTATTGTACTGCAGTGCATGCAAAATATCAACAATTTTACGGTTCTGTTAGAACTTTAAAAAATCAATATTACAAAGGGTATAAATAATTTGTTTATTATTGATTTAAAATATCGATATATGTTATACAATTTTACTATATGTATTTTTAATAGTATTATAAATTGAATTATTACAATATCTTGAAGAATTTCACTAGATTTTGCAGATTTGATCGAAATTGCTCTAGTTTACATGTTAATTTTACTGTGCGATCAATTAATCTTACAAAATGAGTAAATGACCCAATTTCGTTTCGTCATGTTTCAATATTGATGAGCGTACTGACATAATGAATTCTAATTTTTATTTTAGAATCTCACCATCTGTTACAAATTTTGTCAAGACATTTATTAGTATTTGTCGAAATAAGTTGTTATAGAACAATTTTGAAAATAAAATATTTTGTGTTTTCTTAAAATCTGATTTATAAAATGAATTGATTCAAGTTTAATATAATAACCAATATATCTTAAAATAAAAAAATCAAAATATCTTAAGTCCTTTATATGTATATCTTAAAATGTATATTTATATTAACGAATATATTTATTAGATTGATTTAGTTTGTATACAATAACAAAACTTTTGATAAACTAATGGTAAAAGAGTTGATCTAATTGTTGAGCTAATGTACACTTTTGCAAAGAATTAACAAAACTTATAGAAAGTTATATAGAACATCGTGCATAAATTATCTCAAATTAATTCACAAACTTAAGGCAAAAAATTCAACATATGAAATTATCTTTTACAAATAAAAAATAAAAAATAACATTACAGAAGAAGCAGATGTTCAGAAGCTATTTTTTTCTTAAAAAATGTATTCAATACAGAGTTAATTTTCAAATGTTCATTATTATTTTGCATATTCGTTAAGCATATTATGAACAGTTATTTCAGTGTGATTATATCAAATGATATTTAATCGCACAAAACAAAGTACACTAAGAAATTTTAAACATTTCTCAAATATTAAGTATTTTTTTAAAATGAAAAGTTCAAAATATTAAGTTTATTCAAAACAAATTTAGCGAGTAAATTTTGATGAAAATTTGATTGAAATCTCCAAAATAATCCAAATTTGTTAAAATCTTCTACCATGAGTAGTCTGCTTGAATACTAATCGTGAAACGCTTGATATACACTACTGATCAAAAGTTTGGAAACACTTGGAAAATAACGAAAATGAGATTTAAGTTCAATATACTGTCAACTTTGTAAAACTGCTTCGATTAACTTAAAAATTTGATATGTTGCAGTTCGAACATTTGGCTCTAAGAGGAACTTATTTAAAACCTTTATTTTTTTGCGAATATTTGCGACATTGAACCAGAGGATGTATTTTTCGTAAAAAAATCTAGATTTTGAACTATTGCCAAACTTGTAAAAAACTTTTTTATAGTATCCACATAATGCACGTTGTTTTTTAAGTATTAAACTGTAACCATACACATTTTTAAATGGATTCGATTTTTTTCGCAAAGCTATACAACTTTGACTCGAATTTATACATTTTTAGCATGGTAGACAGTCATTTTCGTGCTTTATGGATTTTTGTTAAATCATTTTTTATTTTTTCTTTATTTTAAGGCGGTATCCCATCTTGACAAGCTGAAAAGTGAGTGATTTTGATGATTTTTTTATGCAATATAAGAACGATGTAATTTAAAAATTGACTATACCACTTTATTAATTATACATTTATGTATAAATTTTTTTTTTTTTTTTTAAAAAAAATTGTTTTCTGGCTGCTGCACCATGTCGCTAAGAGAGCTTCCTACGATGTACTTGCCATTGGCATGCATCCCCCAATTCGCAATTTTCAACTTAAAACAAATATTATTTTTGATTATTGTTTTGTAATAAATTTATTATCGAAATACACTCAAACCATGAAAAAATATTAATTTTTGACAAAATGGCGGCGATTTAAAATTTTTTGTCATGATTCTACCTAAAAAATCGATATAAAACCGTGCACCAAAAATCACAAATTTGCCGCCATAGTTCCACAGAATATACATTTTTAAATACACAAACGTTTTTTAAGACATTTCAACGTATATTGCCTAACTTACAGTGCACGCCAGTTTAAAAAACAGTGTTTCGAAAAAAACGCGATTAAAGTTTTGGTCACAACTTGCTCAATATACACACGTGTTTTGTGACCATTAAAAGACAAGAACTATAAAGGCTATGATGTAAAATCTTAAGATTCAAAAAAAAATCACAGTAATGCCATCTACAAAACCATCTACTATAATAATATCTGTATTTTGACACGATTGCAGATGGTAACAGGCATATTAAGTGCACCTGTCACAGGAACGCTCTCAGCGCCCATGAAACGCTCGCTGTAAATCGAGATTTTATCGCTTTAAACATTCTTGTCATACTTTTTATTAATGAAAATACAAATTAGACATATAAAGAAGTAATTTTATGCACAAAAAAAAAATTTTAAAAGTGTCAAGGTGGGATACCCCCTTAAACTGTATCGATTTAAAAAATGACTATTAGTTGACGAGGTTTTTAGGAAAATATAGGTAGCAAATATTTTTCAAATGTGTTACAAAATATTTTTATGTATATTGAAAACCCATTCTGGTTAGAACAACCTGAAAAATGGTTGTTTCAAACAAAATTCACGTTGATATAAACAGCATTTCAGATTAACTGTGGCTCCAACCTGAAATTCAAGTTATATTTACCTGAATATAGTTTTCAGTGTATTAAAATTCCATAACGAAATACGAATGATAATTGAAAAAACCGCGAAAACTTGACCTATTTTAAACTTAATATACTTATTTTTTGAGATTTATGTTTCATGTTTTTGGTTTCATAAAACTGAACACCTCTTTTATAAGAAAAAACAAATTAATTGTTTACATGTTATTTATAGTTTTTATTTAATCAAAAGTCTTTTAACAATGTTAAATCCTGTCCTTGTCACAATTTCCACCTCCTTAAAATGAATGTAAATACATTTAAAAGCAGGGATACAGTACCACTCAAAAGTGTGGATACACCAACATTTTTTGAAAAAATTGGAAAATTTGAAACAGACATAACTTCTTTAGAAATAATCAAAAATATTTCAAACTTAGCTCATTTGAAAGCATAAAATCTTTACTTTAAAACTATTCCAATTTATTTTATTAATTTATTTAATTATTATGGGTAATTTTACCATAAAAAAAGAACTGAAAAATTAATGAATTTATAATCAAATTTAACGCAATGCACGGGGTAAACAGGGTTAATTCTCGTTATTTTTTGTTACAGTATTGGATAATTTTAAGTTTTATCTTTCATTCAAAAGAAAAATGGTGAAAAAGCTGTAAATTTAGCAAAGTTATAGCCACTTTAAAAAAGTGCATTTTTCGGGTTTTTACGTATTTTTTTGATATTTTATGGCTATCAAGTTTTGAGACTAAGAAAAAATTTTTGTATTCGCGATGTTAAAATTTGTAAACAACAAATGACGAAAAAACAAGGAAAAGAGTTATCACTACGAAAACGTTCTGCTATAATTGCCTTAAGAAACGCGGGACATTCATTACGAGATATTTGTGCTTTAGAAAAAGTTAGTCTTCGTGGTGTACAGTATACTCTTAAAAGACATAGAATATTTGGAACTGTT
>JABFPM010005653.1:0-11001 GCA_022817325.1 Idris sp. 1 HC-2018 | reverse complement strand
ATCCCAAGCAGTTCTCTGTCCGTTTATGCTGAGAGGAACATGTAATGACACGGAGTGTCATTTTCACCATGATATGTTAGATCGCTGAGTGTACATTATTTGGCGTGAAATCAACATTATTTTCATACGTAAGGTGGTTCTTAAACACGTTTTCACTGGGTTGATCAAGGGGTCTTCTCATTAATTAATTTTATTTGAACAGCGTTTATTTATCAACTAAAATTTTATTTAATTGAAATTCAGCTCAATTTATTTTATATTTTTATTTATGCATTTTTTCTGTATCTTTACATTCGAAAATCAATTAAATTAAACAAATTTTATAACAATTTTTGATACAAGTTGAAAATTGTAAAATGAAAATATATTTCACTGTAATTGAAGATAATGTATAAATTATTATTGATTTGATTAATTACTCTAAAATTCAATAAATGTGTTAGCTTTTATCTACAAATTAATTATAGTTCCTTACAGCATTTATTCACATTAATTACGCACTTGAAGAAATAATTAGTAATTGTAATATTTCAATCTTATTTTATTGAATGAGATTGAAATTAATTGATTCTCGATTGCTGGGATATATTCACATCATATACAAAATTCAAGGGATGATAATTAAATTGTTTAACACAGATATGTATATTTTATACATAATATAAAAGTTTAAAATGAATAGTAATAAACGTTTCATCAAAAATCAATAAATATGAAATTTCAATAGTATTGATTTCATAAAAAATTGAATATGAATTACTTTGATATATCTTTTAAAAGGTCTTTAGACAACTGGTGGTTTTTTAATGTTACATTCATCATCGAATTGTATATGATGTTTTAATGGTTTTTCACCGTTTCCAGATGTGCCATTTTGGGTTGAAGTATGTTGTATGTGATACAGTAAATTCTTTTGAATGGTAAGTTGAATTGAAACCAAGCGGTTATTTAGAAATTATAAAAAAACTCGTTTTGTTTTGTATAACTTTATATAGATTTAAAAAAAATATCAATTGAATAGTTCACATCGAATCGTTAAAACTATTTTATTTTCAAAATTGTATCGCGAGTGCAAATACAACGTACATATCTATATATATATATGGCTGTTTACAGCTAGATATATATTTGATTGTATGTTTTAATATTTGTTCAATATTTTCTTGTAAATATTCTATTTTTTTTAAGAATGCACATTATAACTCAAAAGAAAGTTGATTTTTTATCAAAATGATTACCCTACAACAGTCTTTATGAATCGCGGTATTAAAAGTTTATTTTAGTGTAGTTTTTTTTCTAATATATAAGAGCTTATTAATTAACAGAACAAAATACTTACCTCATTAAAATTATAATGTAAAATAAAGATGATTTAAATTTTATACATTGTGTTCATTTCATTGTTGTTACCTTGTCATTTAATTTAAGTTATTAATATTTGTAAATATTTTTATTTTGAAAAGTTTATTTAAATTTACTTTGAACTATTAATTATAGATATTAATATTTCTCAGGTTTTGAGGAAAAATTATTTTTTTAATTTGAGATATTTAACAAACATTTTTTTTTATTCTCTTAAATAATCTTAAATCAAGTATAATTATTTTCTAATTTCGAATCTTTTACATTGAATTAGATAAAAATATCCATCATGTAAGATTCAACTAAAAATGAGACTTTAGATTTTTTTTAACTTGTAATTTTTAATTTTTTTTTTTTAATTTAAAATAATAAAAAATTAAATTTTTATAGGAGGACCGCTGCTTTTACTCTAAAAAATAGTTGTGATATTTACTCTAGATTAGAACACGCGCTGTGAATATTTTGTCGCAAACTTTGTATAACTTCGAAAGAAGTTATGAAAATCAGTTATAAAATGTTGGTATATATTTATTAAATGCTAAATATATTAATTCCTTTGCTTCTGCGCAGTTAAATTAAATTATATTTAAAAATAAAAGTTGAATAATTTTATACATTAAAGTTCATACTTTTACTTCTATAAGCAAAAACAGTGAATACCCAGCAATTGGATTCGTATTCAGGTGTATTGGCAATTTAATACGCATGAATCACGCTTCTTTAATTTGGCGTATTTAATCAGTTTCAACGTATTAAAATTATTTCAAAGAGACCTTTTTCATTTTATGAAACCGCGCCAATTCATTAATATCAAAAAATATATTATGAAAAATGTAAAAAAATATGTTGTCGCTAATTTTCATTTTTAATTATTCCATATATTTAAATATTAATGTACGTTCATTAATTGTTCTTAAAGAAGTAAACATTTCGAAGTGGAAACCCTAACCTATAAACTTGTACGACATTATACATTTTCAATCTTCTGTGAAGTATAAATAAACAGTGTATTTAAATTCTTTTTATGTGTACTGGCATTTTAATACATTTTTATTTTCGACTTAGAGGAATGTTTTATAGATTAGGGTTTTCACTTCGAAATGTTTATTTATTCGAGAATAGCAATTAATAAACAGAAATTGATAAATATAAATACATTGAATAATTAAAAATAAAGATTAGTGAACATTTATTTTTTTGAATTTTTCATAATATATTTTTTAATATAATTAAATAGGTGCAGTTTCACAAAATGAAAAAGGTTCTTTTCAAATAACTTCAATGCGTTGAGATGGATTGAAAATCTAATCCTGATGTTTTAATATGTAAAATTAAAGAAACGTGAATCAATAATTGTGCTGCTAAATGCGCTTGAATATGTACTCAAATGCTGGGTAAAGAAAAGTAATTTTGGTAGTATACTTTTGGCTCAGTATCTGAAAGTGTTTCTTTTCAATACCTATGTGCCAAAAATTGTATACAAAATGAAATATTTGGAATTACATAGAATATAAATGTGCAAAGTTCAAGTCTGATACGCAAAATAAGCGATAATTCATTGTTTAATCCTCGATCTTCCTCAGTTTTGACCACTAAAAATATTTCAGTGGTTTTTACACAACTTCTTGCGTTCTGTTCAGGGCATAACTGACACGAAATGCACCCATTACTCAATCAAATTTAAGGTGAAATGTCAGAGCTAAAGTCACAGAGTCACTTTCTTGTAAATTACTTTATTATACTAAAAAAAATTAAAAAATCGAGCTCTTGTAAGCCTTTTTTGCCATTGAGAAGAATCTATTTAGAAAAGTAATTTGTAAAGAGAATTTTTTAAAAATTTTTGGAACAAAATTTTGAAATGGTAAAAATTTGTTTTCCTTTTTTTAATTGATTTTAACTCTTTTTAATGACAAAGAGGGTTTACAAGAGCCAGATTTGTGAAATTTTTTGTTATCGTAAAGTAATTTAAAAATGTGACTCCGTGACTTTAGCACTAATATTTCGCCTTAAATTCGGGGTTGCCAACTTAACTCGAAACTCGCTAAGTAACGATGTCGCGACCATCGCATACTTTAACGGTTTTATTCGGATATGTCAAAAATCTCATGTGATGGCGATTGATGGCGACGTCCAACAATACAATGTTGAAGGTTAGTTATTGTTTAATGTAAATAAAACAATAAATAAATTGTCAAAGCTTACTTATATAATAGCGAAACACTGTTATATAATACTAGCAATACTCAAATTAAATCTAATGTAAAAATATTAATTTTATTTATTTGTTAACCAATTTTATGTTTTTTTTTCGACAAATCAAATTAAATATAACTTTAAATATTAATTTTTAATTTATATTAACAGTAATTGATGTAAAATATTCAGTTTGTACCCTGTACAACTGATAAAACTTTTAATAGTTTTTTAAGACATGTGAAACAATTCTTTGTTGACATACTGAAAACATATGTTTTTTTTAGAGTATGTATCAATAAATAACCTTATTTATTAATGATAAATTTATCTTTGATATTATTTTTTTATAATGATTCAGTTTTTTCCTTTTTTTCATATAGATATAGACTAAATATGAGCACTTTCAAAAGCTCACTATGTTGTATGTAACTCGTCTCTTAAACAAGTATATTATAATTTTAATACTTAGTTTTATTAATATATTAAATTAAAATTACGATAGCAAAATATTTTTTCACAACCAAACAAAATTAGTAACAAATTGTACAATTGTTACTTTCTGCATCTGTTTATATTTAATTCTTAAAATTTAAAGGGAATCTTTTGTTATAATATTCATAAAAAACATGTCAACATTAATTCAAGTAGAGAGACTAAAATTTTCATCAAAAAGAAAAGTTTTTGTTTACATTTCATAACCATTAAAATTTGTATTGTTGAAAAGTATACTGTTTGAAATAACAATCTATGATTTTCAATTTGCTTGTTTTAAATTGTACAATAAGTTAATTTTTGATAATTACATTTTTGAAGTTATAACATAAGATTAATAATAACAAATATAACTGGCTTTAGCTAAAATTGTAAAAATATTTTTAGGATAAACATCAGTTTACTTTTGTGGACAAATGGCCTTCTATGCGTCCCATTATTCTAAAATTACTCAAACAAGAACCCGTAACTCAAGCAGAATGGCAAGATTTATTCTACTCAGTGCATTTAGTTTGCATGTGGGATGAAAAAGGAGTATCAAATTTACGCGAAGCTCTTAAGGAAAACATCATGGATTTTATAAAACAAGCCCAACAGGTACGTTAATGTTTGTTGTTGAAATAATATTATCTTTCAGGATACTTTGTTAATTTATATCAATAATATTTGCATGTTATTTAATAATTTTGAACGTGTAATTAGGCAAGAATTTTTTTGCAGAGAGTCTTAGCTCATCAAGAAGAAAAAGCATTATTAAAAGCTTATATAGCTGAATGGAGAAAGTTTTTCACTCAATGTAATTATTTACCAACGCCGTTTAAACAATTAGAAATATCACTCGCCGGTAAAACGTCAAATAATTTGCAAAAGAAAAATCAAGCTGATGAAAGTATCGTCAGAAAGGTAGATAAATTTGAATTTAATTAACATAAATTTTAATATTTATCTGAAGTAATCAAAATTATTGAAAATTGCTCAAACATGATTTAAAAAGTTGTAAATATTATTTTTTCAGTTAATGCTTGATAGTTGGAATGAAAGCATATTTAGTATAATTAAACAAAGACTGCAAGATTCAGCAATGCGATTAGTTAGAGCCGAAAGAAATGGGGAAGCATTTGATTCTCAACTTGTTATAGGAGTTAGAGAATCTTATGGTAAATATTTAGAAATATTCAAATTATAATCAAGTTATCAAATTATATTATAATAGGCAATGTTATAATATTAATTTATTTCTTGTAGTAAATTTGTGTTCAAATGCAACAGACAAATATCAAATCTATCGAGAAAATTTTGAAGCCGCATATTTAAAGGAAACTGAAGAGTTTTATTGGGTGAAGGCGCCTGATCAGTTGTCATTGTACGGTGTAGAAAATTACATGAAATATGCCGAGGCAAAACTCAGAGAAGAAGAACTCAGAGCTCAAAAGTATTTAGAACCAAATAGTACAAGTGTGCAACTTTTGACTGACTGTTGTGACCTTATGTTGGTTGCAACTTTTCAATCTCACATTCTTGCAGAATGTCCTCGTATGATCCAAAATCATCAAACCGAAAGTAACTACAAAACTATACTTTTTTTCTTTTTAAATATTAATATTAATCAATATCTATTGTTTAAACAGAATTACGACTGATGTTGAAACTAATGGATAGAATTCCGGACGGAGTGGAACCAATGTTACGTGACTTGGAAGAACACATAGCTAGTGCTGGTCTTGCCGACATGATGGCTGCCGTGGACGTCATAACTCAGGACTCGGAAAAATATGTCGAAAGGCTACTGGAATTATTTCGACGTTTTTCCACATTAGTTAAGGAGGCTTTCGACGATGATCCGCGCTTTTTGACTGCACGCGATAAAGCTTACAAATTGGTGGTAAATGATGCCTCGGTTTTTAAATTAGATTTGCCGGTGAAACAAGGCTCGGTAGTCGGCTCAAACATTATGAATAACAAATTATCGAACAACAACAACGGCCAACCGGAATCAAAGTGTCCGGAGCTTTTGGCTAACTATTGTGATATGTTACTCAGGAAAACGCCTCTTAGTAAAAAACTTACTTCCGACGAAATTGAGTCAAAACTGCGAGACGTAGTATGTATTTTTGATTTCATTGTTATATCTTACGACAAATTATTGAAGAAATAATAAAATATATTTATTTATGATTCTTTACAGCTATTGGTTCTAAAGTATGTTCAAAACAAAGATGTTTTCATGCGATATCATAAGGCACATTTAACGCGAAGATTAATACTGGATACATCAGCGGATTCTGAAAAAGAGGAAAACATGGTTGAGTGGCTTCGGGAAGTTGGCATGCCAGCAGATTATGTAAATAAATTGGCGAGAATGTTTCAGGATATTAAAGTATCGCAAGATCTCAATCAGCAGTTCAAGGAGCAATGTCGAGCAGCTATTGCTGATAGTATTAATATTAAGGTACTCATTGATTTGAAATTTAGTTTAAAAATTATAAATCATGTTTACTTAAAAAGTAAATTATAATTTTAGATTTTAAATGCTGGTGCTTGGGCGCGAGGTAGTGAACGAGTAACAGTTAGTTTACCACTTCAACTTGAGGACTACATTCCTGAGGTTGAAGAATTTTACAAAAAGAAACATAGTGGTAGAAAATTACAGTGGTATCATCATATGTCAAATGGCACAGTAAGTTCAAATAAAATAATTTTTGTCTCAACATTGTTTATAAAACTGTTTCTAATTGCGTTAACTTTATTTTGCAGATAACGTTTTCCAATCAAGTTGGGCGATTTGACATAGATGTAACGACTTTTCAAATGGCAGTTCTTTTTGCCTGGAACCAACGACCATTGGAAAAAATATCGTATGAAAACTTGCGATTAGCTACCGAATTACCTGATCCAGAGTTACGCCGAACACTGTGGTCTTTGTGCGCCTTTCCGAAATTAAAACGCCAACTTCTATTACTGGAACCTGTAGCTCATAGTCCTAAAGACTTTGTAAATGATACAAAGTTTTGGATAAATCAAGAATTTGCCATAGTGTAAGTGAATTTTACAATTCATTATGAATAATAAAAAACAATTACAGTCAAACCTGGATAAGTGGGACCTCCCGTTTTGTTTCACTTATACAGGTTTCCCACGTATCCAGGTTAATAAAAATATCGCGATATTATAAATTACTACGAATAAAATCTGATTTCGCATTCTGTAAATAAACACAAACTTTTGTCTTATATACAAGAAAAATGAATGTTCAATAAACGGCGACATCTACTGGCCAAACATTTTTTGTCCCACTTATTCAGGTTTGACTGTATTATACAAATAAATAATAATTTTCGCGTTTAAAATGTTGTAGAAAAAATGGAAAGTTACAAAAACGAGGGAAAATAAATTTGATCGGAAGATTACAACTTTCTACAGAAAGAAGTAAGGAAGAAGATAATCAATCGATCGTTCAGTTAAGGATATTACGAGTGCAGGTTTGTTCACGTTTCTTATTTATGTAAAATAATATTTTAGTTTTTTTTTTATATTAATATATTATAAATAATTTTTAGGAAGCCATAATCAAGATTCTAAAGATGCGAAAGAAGATAAACAATGCGCAGTTACAGACAGAATTAGTTGACATTCTGAAAAATATGTTTCTACCTAGTAAAAAAATGATAAAAGAACAAATAGAGTGGCTGATTGAGCATAAGTATATTCGAAGACACGAGGACGATATAAACACTTTTGTTTATATGGCGTAATTGTGCTATTTTTAATTTCAATTTTTTTTAATTGACTGACGTGTATTTTCTTCCCCTTTTTTTAATTTATATAAATAGTTCAAATGTAAAAAAGCAAATGAAATTCTTTGTATTTTACAACAAATTGAACATATGCTTGCAAATGAAACTGAAAGAAATCAAATACTACAAATGAACTTTTAACAATGTACAGCTGCTTTGTTTGTTTCAACAATCGATTATTGAAATGAATTTTAGATAATCGGTATAAAAAGTACACCAGTAATATAACAATTATATGCGAATTATTATGTAAAATATATGATTTCATATATATTTTCCGATGTAAAAAATATATAAAAAAAACGATCAAATCGAGTAGCAGGTCATGTTCAAATGAAATTCCTTTTTTATAATAATTATGAACTATAAATTGTTAAAAAACCAAATTACAGTGAATATAGCACTGTAAACTTTGAGATTGCCTTCATTCTTTTTTCGGGCTGTTTATATATTTGTATAAATTAATTTTACATTATTTTAAAATAAAAAATACGTGATTTTTTAAATTTTGGAGTTTTTTTATTTTCTAATCACTGAAAAAATATTCATTTACATGACAAAAGTTAAAGCTAGTCAGAATCTTTTTTATTTTCTTGTATCAGAATTAACAAAATGATGAAATAAAATGAAATGCAACAAATTGTTAGAATTTAACTTTTATTGTATAAAAAGTTAAAGATCTTTCGCTTTAGCAATTTTCCATGCATTTATTCGATAGCGAAGCCATATCAGAACAAGATCATGGCCCATTTCCACCCAGCTCCAAAAAGGCACCACTTTGGAGCCCTCGATTTCCTGCCACTGAACAGCAACCTCTGTGATTGGCATTCCAAGTCTTTGAGCGATGTACAACATTTCCACGTCAAAGGCCCATCGCTCGACATGTAAAGCTAGAAATATAATTCTCGCTGATTCGCGAGTTAACAATTTGAAACCACACTGTGTGTCCCTTATACCACGGACACACAGTGTCCATACGAGAAAATGGAAACCATGCATTAAAAAGAGTCGAAAAAAGGATCTTTTCGCTTTTTCTTCGTCTTCCAGGTGTGCTCTGGAACCGCACACTATTGCATGGCTTGCGGCAGTTTTTCGGGGGTCTGTCATGTAATCATCTATAAACAGATATTAATTTCAATTTTTGAGTATATGATAATACTTTTGTTTGAAATACTTACAGCCCAATATACTTTGCAAACTGGCATCAAGTTTGTCGAGATCACTGAATGTTGTGGCACCATCGGCATCGGCAAATAAAATAGCACTACCTCGGGCACTTTGTGCTCCCTACAATTTCATTTTTGATCAAAAACAGTTTGTATCATTAATTCATTTTTCAGTCAAATTTCAGTTTACAAAATTAATAATAATTAAACATACGAGTCTGACAGCACCACCTTTTCCTCGATTTTTTGCAAGTGATAAAACCCTTATTGTATCATACTTAGTAGCATACTTATTTGCAACTTCAACAGTCTTATCGGTACTTCCATCACTAACAATAATAATTTCATATGTGATTCCTGATTTAGCTCGCTGTTCCATAAATGTTATACAGCTGTCTAACATTGGAGGTACTGTGAACAGAATTTTTGTATCACAATAAATTTACTTTACAAACAACTTAATTAAATGCTTTTGATTTTTGAAAATTTATGTATTTTTGTTTTATATTTTAAAATTAAACTTACGTCTTATCTCTTCATTGTAAGCTGGAACAATAATACTCAAATTGACAGTCCAATCGTCATCTAACGTGGGGAAACGTTCTTTTTTACCTGTGCGTCTGTCAAGATAATATTTTTCCTCCTCATAGCGAATTATTTCAGGATACGGTTGTGTTGTGATATATAATATTATACAAAACTGAAGTTGAACAAGAAAAAATGTTTACAGTATGATGATAAAAAAAAGTTTTTATTCACTAAGAAATTTGCCATACAACTATTAAAATGAGAGTACAAATAATTATGAAATCAAAAATTTACGTATAAATTATTTTTAATCGTAATATAATATTTTGTATGATACAATATTTTTTATCTCAAAAAATTTTAATCGTAAACATAACCTTTCAACTTACCGTAAATATGAGAAAAAGTACAAATGATAAAGCGTAAATGCATAATATTTGAAACAAAATCATGGTGATATATAAAGAGAAAGCTTTAACTGTTTAAATAAATATTTTAAAAATACAATTGACCGTATAGCGTAAATAAAACAATACATTGAATAACAGTTTGTATCAAAATGACGTGTAATTTGCGGTGTGTGCTACTTCGTACTAATCTGCTAATGTATGATCAATGTCAGTGATAGTAAAAATTATTTTATTTTTTTTATTGTATAAAAAACAAAGATTGAAACTTTAACACACAAGAAAAAATGTTATTTTAATTTTTGCTTATAATAGATGTTTGTTTATAAATAAAATTATAATATTTAACTTTTAAATGTAAACATTATTCAAGTCGACTTACTTTTTGGAAAATTTAAATTCAAATCAAACAAATGAAAAATGTTTATTTTAATAAAAAATATCGAGCAGATTAATTCTGAAAAAATTAAAAATGTCAAAGATAGATGTGGACTGTTGTCCGTGCGAAAAACCAAAAGAAGGAGGAAAACGTTATTATACACCTGGTGATGATCCAAGGTATAATTTTTTGCTCAAAAATAAGTAAAACTGTTTACAATAATTTTCTGACATTTTTAAGAATTAGGTTCATATATTTGTATTTTTAATTATTATTTTTATTACATAATACTTAATAATTTTATAAATTAACGAAAAAAAAAAAAAAAAAAAAATGTATATACGTAGGTTTCAACAACAAGAACAAACTCTACGCTGCTATGTAAATTACCGAGATTTCTACAGGTGTACAAATATTTTGGGAGACGATCATCAAGCATGCAAATGGTTCAAGGACAATTTTGTAACATTTTGTCCGGATTTTTGGATTGAAGAGTGGAATGAGCAAAGATCCAAAAGTGTATTTCCTGGAACTTTCAAGGATCGCAAAATTGAATGAATTGTCATCTCAAGTTTTAAATTTAACAAAACATAATTATTTTACTATTTCAAAAATGTAAATTGAAAAAGTTTAATTGATGCAGTTTATGTCAATCTTACAGTATAAGCAAAAAATCA
>JABFPM010005652.1:0-11003 GCA_022817325.1 Idris sp. 1 HC-2018 | reverse complement strand
TATAAAAAATTACAAAAAATCACAATTAAAAGATATGATATACAAAGAATGAAAAATCTACAATTGAGTTATAACTAAAAACTTCTAGTGATCAGAAAACTTGTCGACTCGCCCCTTTTCAAGGTATATCCACAAAAAATAATTCATTTTCAGATTTTACATGTTCAATCTACAATTAATTTCAAAAAATATTCCTTAATGTTCATTCTGTCCCTCATGAAAGTTTATTTCTACAATGTTTACACATATTTTTTTACACAGAATTTACACAGAATGAAGACAACTTAAAACAATATTTTTTTGCATTTTTCGATTTTTTGAAGATTTTTGTTATGATCCAGAAATTCCTGTAAATGAAAAGCGATTAAGAATTTAAATTTTCTATGGTACTTCATTCAAATTCAATCGGCTTTCAAGCATTTTCTATCACCTTCATATTTTAATCGCTTTGAAAAGATCAACAATTTGGATAGCATTTAGGCGATTGATATTTTACATTCTCAACCGCTTGGTCGCCATTAAAACTAGAATCTTACATTTTTAGGTTAGGAAACGTTAGAAATAATTTATAATTATTTATAATTTCGCCTTAGGCGATTGAAATCTTTGATCGCTTTAGAGCGATTAAGAAATTAATATTTAGATCCACTTTAAGCGGTAGAATTTTTTCAATGGTACAAAAGCGATTGACGTGTACATTTGAATGGTTTTGAAACGATTAAATTTGCCTTTTTTAATGTTATATATATCAGCCGAATCAATTGCTTAGATATGATTAAGAGATTAATTAATTTATAAAAAGAAATATCGAATTATAAATCATTTAAACATATTAAAATGTGATACTATTGTTTTTTTTTAAATTAGTAATATCAAAATAATATAATTTTCAATAACTGTTATATTGGGTTGATCAGAGCAAGAGTTAAGAGTGATATTAAATAGTAAAAAATGTGTACCTTCATAATCTATACAAATAAAATTGATTTTTGGTTATTTATACTGAAAACAAATAAAATTTCACTCTGAAAAGTTTCGATTTCTTATAGAGCAATAGTGGATCAAGTCCAATATTGTTATTATAACTCAATCCAAAAATTACCTGATTACTTTCAGAAAAATTACATAAAGAGCATATTTCGTGAAAAAATATTAAATGAATATGATTTTGAGTTGTAAAACGTCATTAAAACGTAATTTCAAGCTATTAAATGTTCGTAACTGTCGATGAAATATCTTATATTTTAAATCGAAATTAATTCATTATTTTACATTATTTAATAAAAAATAACTATCGAAAATTTAAAATACATTACAAAAGTTGTAAGGTGCTTGTTTTATCGTTAACAAAATGATCTTTCATTTGGGTTTCTTAATCAGAAAATATTGATGTTTTAAAAAAATCTAACTAGTTTTTGATAAATTTGGTATAAATACAAACATTAACGTCAAAACTTTAAATTTATTCATCTCAAATTTAACTAAAATGGAGTTGATCCACTTTTGCACTGACCAACCCATATATTTCATTAATATCATCAAATATATTACCTGTAGTAATTATAATACTTGGAAATATTTTATTAATGTTATAGGTACACAAAATATGTTTAAATAAACTATTATTTATGATTATTATATATAAACTAAAGACAGGAGAACACTAAATAATTAAAAAAAAAGAAATAATAAATTTATTATAATTTAATATAATGAAAAAATGTAGACAAAAAAAATTGTTATAAAAGTAGAGACTTCTATTAAAAATGTTTGTGTTACATTTCAATATAAGAACAATATTAAGAATAACAACAATAAGATAATAATTATAATAAGAAACTAATTTTTAAATAACAATTGAACATTTTTATAATTAATTATCGTTATTAGTATAATAATGTTCTCTTGAAAAAAGAAATTGGACCTGCATGTTCAATGCAGTTTACACTAAAATCCTGACTATATTTTAGTTCAATTTTTATTTAGCAATTATAAAACACAATATAAAATACATCGAAGAAGTTAAAAAATAAAAAAAATAATAATTTAGAGTCATTCCATGTCAAATCAACAGGCCAAAATTTAATTATGGCTGAAAATTTTTAAAAAGATTCGGAATTTATCCAAGAAAAGTACCTTTAACGAATTTTTAATCAAATTGAAATTTGTTGAGTTATAAACAATTTTTTGTAAAGTGCTCACAGGTCGCTCAGAAAGAATAGCACATAATATTCGTTATAACTTGTTGAAATAACATTGAAAATATGTCTTGGAATCCGCATTTAAAAGGTATTGATTAGATTAATCGAATTTTACGACGATTGAATGGTCAAAATGTGTTCTGCTCTCTGATTGGTAGAAAAATCAAAATTTATGATTTTAAAATTCCCGAATTTGGGTATTTTTTAAAAATCTGAAAAAATACAGAAAAATCGGGAATTTTACGCCCTACAAAATGGTTATATTAATTTTTTGTATATCGTGAAATTTGACCCGAATTTTTTTTTAAAACTATTTATGATTTAAAGTAATATTAAAGTAATGTTAGAGTAAGGTTTTTATTGCTTTTAAATTAATAAAGTCATTTTGTGTACATAATCAAGTAAAATATAAAATATAAATAAATAAAAACGTACAAAAATTTGTTCTTTAAACATTTTTTTAATATATAGAAAATATATTACGTTAAAATTGTTTTTGTGTTGAACCATACATGTTTGACATATTTACATAATTATTAAAACAAAATTTATTTCTATTTTAAAGTAAATAAACAATTATTGTGTTGAAATTATTAACATTTAAAATTACCTTATAAAGGTTTTTAAGACCTTTAATTCATTAAGATGAATTATTTTTTGTGGATATACCTTGAAAAGGGGCGAGTCGACAAGTTTTCTGATCACTAAAAGTTTTTAGTTATAACTCAATTGTAGATTTTTCATTCTTTGTATATCATATCTTTTAATTGTGATTTTTTGTAATTTTATATAGAATACAAAAACCTTTTTCAAAATTGTTATGATACTTTTAGGTTTATGCAGAGTTGTGATTATTTATAAGTTTTATATTTTAAAAAAGAGATTATATTATCATATAAGATTTAAATGTAAAATATTGAAATTTGATGTTTTTCCTTTTTTTGAGGTTTTGATTTTTCGTTTTAAAATAAATGCAATATAAAATTTCATGTTTCTTATTATAAAGAAATTTCTTAAAAACCTTTATAAGGTAATTTTAAATGTTAATAATTTCAACACAATAATTGTTTATTTACTTTAAAATAGAAATAAATTTTGTTTTAATAATTATGTAAATAAAAGCTTGGCTCCTTAATTGATTTCACATCTTTTTTTAGTTCTTTATATTATTTTGAAAGTAAATTTACAAAAGAAAATTAATTTAATTAAATTTAATTATATTATTATTGGGCATTACTGTTTATACTTTGTTATATAAAAAAAATTCTAAAAATGGGTGTAAGCATTAATTTCAATGTAATGTCATAAATTAAAAAAAAAGGGGGGTTAATTTATACTATAAATATTGAAGTTTCAGTTTACATATTGGCAGTACACATACACCTTGTCTCGTCGTTTTTTTACCTTTATAAGGTTATTTTAATTACATTTTATTGTAGTTTAGATTGTTTTAATTTAACTAAACTATTCCATAAAACTTGACTCAATATATGATTGCACATCTTTTTTTTTGGCGAAGTTTGTGTTTTACATTTTTCTTATTAAATGAATTATTATATTTTCAGTTTTGAATAAATAATAATAAGTTTTTGTATTAAATTTTTTTGTAATTTAGATTTTTTTAATTGAACTAAAATATTCAATAAAATTTGGCTCAATAAATGATTTCACATCTTTTTTTTGGTGAAATTTGTTGTACATTTTTTTTATTATATGAATTGTAATTTTTCAGTTTTGAATATCAATACTTTTTTTATAATTATTTAATTTACAAATATTATTTCTTATTATTATTTCTTATATATTATTTTTTCGTTGTCTAAATTATTTTAAGTTTTGAATTTTAAATTATTTACAATTATATTGATTTTTTTAAATTTAAAAATAATCTTTCTTTCTCTTTTCTATAATAAAAAAAAATTATATAATTAATAATATATACAATTTAATAATAATGATATCTTCCTTTGATTAAAGAAATCAAACTTTTTAAATGTTTTTATTATGGTTTTATAAAATGAGCCCCAGCCATCGCTCATTTTTGTGAGACGCATCCACTAATATCTCGTCTCTCCATATTGCAATTTTTTTAAAATTTAAATAAATTTAACATATGTATACTCTCAAGACCTTTTAACCCTTCACGTACCAACGTCTACTGACGTTCGTCTGCATTAAAAGTCTAATAACACCAATGTCTATAAAAAGATACATTCGTATTGTTTATTGTGCACATTTTAAAACTGTTTATACGGACTGATTATCGAGAAATCTTCATTTAAATAGGGTAGGTATCTGAGATTCTGACGTGGTGCGTGAATGGTTAAAAGTAATTTTTTAACAGTGTCTTCTGCATTGATTGACTTTGTCATTTTTATATCAAAATGCATCTGCTAAACATCTTTAATTACGAATGAAATAAGTTAGTTTTCTCCGCTAAGTATAAAAATTAACATAATACTTTAATTTTAATATACATGTTTTGATTTATCTTTTATATTTCATCTTCGAAAAATTTAAAACTGAAATGATTCATTTCATTTCACTTTTCGTAATAAAAATATATAAGCATTTTTCGCGTTTCTTGGCCACGTCATCATTTCAACAATATTATCATTAACATGAATCCATTTTGTTTTCTCTCCTCGTAACATGCACGTATAATGTCCTTCTTGTATGTTATTTCCTATGTGAAAGATCGTACTAATAACTTGATATTGATTATTATTTACTTTTAATTTAGAATTTGATACTGCTTTTATTTTAAGATTATTTATTTTCTGGCATCTATTATTTTTATATTCAAATAGTTTAAGTACCACTATCAAAATATCACTACTTTGAATAATTTCAAATTTTTCTTGAAAAGCTTTCTTACAATTTGTACACGAAGTTCCAGAATTAAACCAATTGTTAATATTAAAATCAAAAATACCTTGAAGATCATATGTTATATTTCTATTGCATGAAACCGCAAGATATAAAAAATTATCTATATCATTGTTATCTACTATATTGTAACTACATGTACGAAATTGTCTCCTAATGCATATTTTTCTTTGTAAAAATTTATACAAATTTTCTATGTTATGACAAAAATCTCCAAGAAATTCAGCGGCGTCTTGTTGTTCATTTGTCGTATATTTTACGTCTACAAAATTTTGTACAGTTTGAATATTGATATTAATATTAGAAACATAATTATCTATTAAAACTTTTACAAAATGATTTGATTGTATGAAATTTAATTTTTCTCTTATTACATTGCAGTGTAATATGCATTGTAAAACTGAATTAGCATAACATGAAACGCCATCAGAATTTCGTAAACCATAGACTGACCATTTCATATTTCCAATAGTTTTATTATTATTAGTTTTTTCTTGAATTTGAACGTATTTTTTTGAATACGTCCAGTGAACATAATTTATTTTATGATACTGATAATTATTTACATTTGGAAATGTAGTTAAATCAGGTCTATATAATTTTTGAAGTCTATTGTATTCTACAATAGCAAGACCACTAGCTTTTATAGAGCATGGATCAAAATTGATTAGGTGTAATCCATCCAATGAAGTTATTCTGGAGAGAGCCACATATGTTTGACCGCAAATGAAAATTGAATTTCCAACCTCAACAACAGCATTTTGTAAACTTAATCCTTGGCTTTTATGAATTGTCATACCATAACTTAAAGTGATTGGAAATTGTTCTCTAATAATGTATGCATTATTCATAACTTTAAATTTAACTTTGCATCGTTCTAAACTATGTTCTGATCCATTAGATAATTCAATAGTAATTTTTTCAACGTAATTCCGATTGTCTATACTACAAGTGATCGATTTAAGTGTACCTATTGTACCGTTAACAAGACCCAAAGTTATATCAATGTTTCTTCTAATCATAATTTTTGCTCCAATCTTAACATTGATAACTTTGGCTAACCCTGCAGTTCGAGAAATATCTTCGTAATTTTTTTCTAACAATTTTAAAGCCTTTGTTTTTAAATAACGTGATCAATCCGTTATATCATTTGAAGTTAAATTAATCACTTCAGATTTTATACGAGCTAGCATAGCAAAGTTAAGTGTATCACACTGAACATTTGTTGGAAGCAAACATACTGTATCTTTCGGTAATTGTTCAATATAATCACAAAGAAACTTCAAACGATCTTCATGAGAAGATCCTTCTAATTTAATTTGTCGTTCTTGTAGAATTTTTATATGTGCTTCTGATATTAACCCTTTACGAATATTGCTTAATATGTCACGATATGTAGAATCTCCATGTTGACGCATGTTAATTGTTAATACATCGAAATTAAAAATGGACCACAAGTTATAGCTACCTACAGAACCAATATATTTTTCACATTTTAATTTAGAAAGACGAATAAATGGTGGTTCTTCATTTACAGGTGGCAATTGCAATAAATCCCCGAATAACAATATATGTTTTTTTCCAAACCAACCATTTTCATCATCTTCAGTATTGAAAATTTCTGATAATCTCAAATGTATGTACATTAAGATGATATTTGATACCATAGATATTTCATCTATGATAATTAATGAAAAATTTTTTAATTGATCGCGTACAGTTTTTAATGCAGCATCTGAAAGAGCTGTATAAATAGGTGTTGATCCATGTTCAACAGGAAGTTGAAACAATCTGTGAAGTGTCAAACCGTCTACATTGAAAGCGGCTATACCAGTTGGTGCAGAAACAATAGTATCTTTTTCTAGTATTTGTTTTGTCCAACATTTAATTGTCTTGATAAGGAAACTTTTACCAGTTCCTCCTTCTCCGCTGACATATAAACGTAAAATATCACAGTCAGATTTTAATGTAGATGTAACATTATGGAACACCCGTTTTTGATCAAGGTTTAGATTAGAAATCATGTCTTCGATATTTTCATTTTCATATTTGTTTGCAACATCTACAAAATCTTTCACGGCATCATCAATTTGTAGTGGAATGTAGTCATTAGGATCGGAATTGCTATCTGGGTTATCAATTTTCTCTTTTTTTTTCATCTTCTTCTATAAGTTTTTCAACATTTAATTTCATTTTTTTATAATTATTTCGATGTTCTTGAAGACGTTCATGATATTCCAATCCTAATTTAAGTTCGGATTGAATCAAAGAAAATGCATCTGTAAAGCTTTCAGATTCTCCTTTTAAATCACTAACATCTCTCCATGGTTTAAACAATAGCAACAAAGCAAAGTAGTACTTTTCTGGTTCGAGATTAACATTGAACTGATAATGATTTATTAAATAAGGGCGTCTTCGTTTCTTTAAATAATAATTTTCACCGATTTCATAGAATTCCATTGTAATTGGTTTAACACGTCCAACATCATACCATGCAGCAAATTCGTACAAATTCATCGAATCCAAATTTTTTGGTCTATTTGGATAATGTGTATCAATGAGGGATGGACAAAATATATTTTCAGAGTCTTTTTCCAATAGCTCTATATCTTTTTTTGATTTAACTTTTCTATTTCTAATAATGCTTACATCTAACCATCGAATTGTAGTTTTAGAATCAGTTCCGTACAATGAAAGACCAATAAGCCTATCAGACGCTTCTAATGCACCACATTCTCTGTGATTTAATGCACGCATTCCGGCATTATAGAGTGCACTATTCAATGATTTTGTTGAGTGCAAAAGCTCAAAATTATCAATTGTATTATTTTTTTCAGGTTTCACAACATATTTGTTAACATAACGGACAAGATAATTTGATTGTTCTCCAATAAATTGAATATCCGTATTCCCTTTCCAAGCAATTAGAATAGCAGGATTGTAATCATTAATGTATTCTTCTTCTTTTGTTCAGGGTAAATCGTACAATCGCGATCTAGTTTTTAATTTTTTTCTAGCTGCAATTGAATTAGCAGGATCTCTCATCACCATATCATTTGTAACAGGTTTTAGAAATCCAAATCGACATACTGTTCGAGGTATTCCCTTCGAAGTTTTTTTAGTTCGTTTACAGTAGTCATTATCATAATGTCTTTGAAATTTATCGACATTGTAATACAATGTTGGTGAAATGTGTTTTGGTGGGATGGTACAAGTTACATATTTTAATATAAATGTCATTATTTCTTCATTTGATGATTTTCCAATAATAGGAGCATTTTTAATCCATAAAATCAAATGAAAATGTTGAGTACCTCTAGTTTGATATTCACGTCGCCAAAAATAATGTTCAACTTCTCCTATTGGGTTATCTGGAGAACATATAAAATCTAACATAGCGTGAAACTTATTATCAATAATATTGATGTTGATACTGGATCAAAAGCAATCAGTTCATTTAGAGACTTTTTAGCAGCAGATGGTCCATTTACTGAACGTATAAACAATAATAAATCATCCCATTCGTATTCGCTAGGACTGAGTGTGAGAAACCATGTTGGAGGGCCATAATAACGATTCATACATGATAAGTCATTTTTTGGTTTCTTCCAATATTGGGCAGTATTTCTCAGTCTTGAAAATATTGTATTTAAATTAGATTCTAACTCTAGATTAGATAATTTTGCTAAATAGGTTTCTGCAGTATATTTTTCACGTGGATTTGTAATATTCAGTTTAGAAAAAATACCTGCACATAACTGTCGACGATTATGATCATTTAATGAATGAAATAAGAATTGTATGTTAGTACGAAATTGAGGATGTTTAGACAATAACATATGCTTCATATAATTACAATTTGTAATTCGAGTCTTGCGAATTTCATTCAGACCATTTTCACCATATGGATACAAGTCAGGAAAACATGTCAAATCTAAATCTTTAACACGATTATCAAGTGGAATTTCTTGTACTTTTACCATTTGATATAATTCAGTATCAGTGGCCTTAATTTTTTTTGGTGCATAGGATATATGGTGTATTGATCATAATAACAATCAGACTGAGACATTAATGTTAGTATTGCGTCACGCTTTATATTAAGATCATTTGGTAATTTTTTAGTATCACTAATATTTTTCAACTCAATTTTTTCATTATCACGAATTGCATTTTCATTTTCACTGTCTGAATTTTCTTGATATTCGACATCATGTAAATCAATATCGAGTAAATCTGTATCTTTATTTGGTAATTTTATTTCAGAATATAAATAATTATGTTCTTTTAACCATAATAATGCTTCATAAATTTTCTTTACATCAACTAATTTTTCCCATACGATTTTTGCTGCAGTTGGAATGCCGCGAACTAAAACGTAAAACTCATGATTTGAGTTAATAGGCGCAGTTGGTGGACACAATTTTTTAAATGTCTCCTCTAATGGTAATGGAAGATGGAACGTTCGACCTTTTACTTTTGCGACATTTTGTCTGTATGGTACTTTCTTTTTTGAAACTGTGTTAGTTCGTTGTACAGTTTGAAATGCTTTAGCTCTTTGAATAAGAATTTTTTCGTATTCATTTAAATTTTGTATAACCGAAGGTACAGGTTTAACTTCCATTTTATTCAAAACACATGTGGAAGGCATTCGATTTTTTTTAAGTTTATTATTACAGAAATGACATATGTGCAAAATTTTACCGATTGATTCTTTGTGATAAATCATTAAATCACTCCATATTTGTTGACTATCAAAATCATTAAAATTTATTATTTTACAATCAGTTACTTCCCTTTTAAAACATAACTTTCCACAACAAAGACAAAGAATATTAGGAATGTCAAGTTGTCGTTTATTTAATGCTTTCAAACTTCGACGATATTTAGCAATAATTTCATCTTCATTCAATAAAATCTTTGTTTTTGTTTCTGCGTTTGGAAGCGTTAAATTTTTTTTTGTATCAAAAACAATTTGCTTTATATTATTAATGTCAACATTATTAAGGGCTAAATCTATGTAATTCAAATGATTTTTTACTGCCATAAATTTGTAGAATAACTGTTTCATGTAATTGATTTCTGGAAAATGCGGTGACAAAATTTGTAAACATAACATTTTTGCTTTACATGACTTGTAATTCGAATAGCAATTCAATGAATGCCCAAGTCTGAGATCTGTAAACTTATTAGTACACAACGAAATATCATTGTTTGCTGTAACATCCAAATTACTTGTAAACAGTGAAGAGATATATTGAATCTGATATTAAAATTAAATTAGAATCAAAATAGAGAAATAATTCCGTCAAATAGTATATCGACTTTAAATCAAAATAAAGAAGTTCAACAATCTATCTAATTTTAAAGTAAAATGACCAAAATAGAATTTTAATTATATGATAACAACATATCGACTTTAATTCAAAATAAGGAAGAATAATATCTATTTTCAAAATAATGGCAATAATTAAATAATATAGATCGATTTAATAAAATACAATTTCTCGGAATTATCAACTTAATTTATATACCTTTTCAAGAAAGTTAAATGTCATTAAATTATCAGTTCAAATGTTCATTTATTAAAATGTGTGTTGGATGGACGACGCGTCTAAACACAACAACTGGCTTTAATCGCGTTCCAAAATTAAAGTTATCTAAATGAAACATAAGTTTGACATGGAATAAAACGCTTATTTCTTGTCGTTTAATATAAAGCTGGATATTTTGTATGTCATATTTCATAAAATTTACAGAATCAAATATAATAAATTGAATTTAACGTGAGTCGAACAAACCAACAAATTAAGCAATATGGATAAGTCAATAGATTTGAAATTATATGAATGGATAATCATCCTCAGACTAAATAATAATTAATAAATGGATATTTCACCCCTAAATTACCTC
>JABFPM010005651.1:0-11005 GCA_022817325.1 Idris sp. 1 HC-2018 | reverse complement strand
ATTAGTATAATTTCAAAAAAAAGTTTACCACTAAAGTATGCACTTTTTTAAATTAAAAAATGCCAGCAATAATTTTATTTAAAATATGTGATGAATATTTTTATTGCATCACATTTTTGTTTAATTTTAAGGTCGATAAAAAAAGGTTGAAACTAAATATTTTATTTCAGCTAATTCATTCATTTTCAGATCTTAAACTGGCAAAAAAGCGTGAAAATGGCGGCAGCCAGAATTGACGTTGCAGACTGCACGAGAGAGCGAAGCCCCGATGTCGTCGGCGGAGCATAAAAATACGGATATAATGAGATTTGACATGGAAGCACTTCGCGCGCAAGGCAGCCATCACACCGGCAATGAGGGAAACCCCGACAACCCTCTGTCACGCAGGAGACACCACATTTTAGAAAAAAAAAAAAAACAATTTTTAAATAACAATTAATCGATATTAATGCACTGTACGAAAAATACATTTAAATTGACCTGAAAATGTAGTCTAATTTAAGTTTGCCAGAAATCAAAGAAATAAACTTTTGATTATTTTGATTAGAAAACTAGAAGTTAATTTATTTAAAATTAAAAAATGTAATTTAAATTGTGAGATGTTAAGGTATGTCTCCGAGAAAACTGCTTTTCTTACAAATAAGCTAGAATTGCACAAAAAGGTTCCTTACAGTAAAACAATAATGCAAGATTTTTTCCAAATTTGTAACCCGTTCACTATTTTTATAAATCCCCCTTGAAAATCCAGTTTTAGCTATACTGATGCATAGGTTAGAGTAGCGTCGCTATGTAGAAAGAGCGCACTTAGTATTATTTTATATCTTAGCGATTCTAACCTATGCGTCAATATAGACAAATTGAAAACTTAAATTCAAATTTTTTTAAAAAGTAAGCGGATAAAAAACCTGGAAAAAAACATGTAAGACTATTTAAACTTGAACAACGTATTGTTCAAATATTAAGTAATTCGTAAGAAAACTGATTCATCAGAGACATACCTTAATTGAAATAGTTCTAAATTAATTTGATTCACATTCAAAAATTTGTGATAATCTAAATGATATATTGAAATATTTTTATAACAAATTATAATTAAATAACATTATTTAACAATTTTTAGTATCAAAATTATTTATTCATCAGATTAAATAATTTATTTATCAGATATATTTAGACAATTAGTTCTTCTAAAATGCACTTCTTTAGCTTTGATTTTATTTTTGGAATTTGCGCACCTCGTCTATTGAATTTCGGAGCCTTGTTCACAAGCACAAGGGATGACGTCACACAAAGTGTAGATAAATATTAGAGGACCTGCCGATCGATGACGTAATAAGCCCCTAAGTCACCGGAAGCTCGACAACTCTTGGGCTCTCTTTTATCATGCATCTACCAATCATTTGCAAAACTTTTCGAGTACATTGTGCTCAAGAAGACATTTTTTGCTGACAAAATATGTTTCAACAAAAAAAAAGTTTAATTAACAGTAATTTCCCTTCCTTTTTTACAGCAGTCCATAATTATCGAACTTCTTTGATTTGACAAATGTGCTGACAAAAGGCCGGATTTAATCCCATTCTTATAGACGCGGAAGAGAGTTGGTTAAAAAAAAAAAAAGAAGAAAGAAACTTTTTTGTCGGTTGAGAAATGCCGGGAGCAGTTCGTGTGTGTATCCATGACCCGAGTCAATAATAAATCAGTTAGAAGTGTCGCGTGCCAAAAAGAGCGAACTCTGAATCACAAGTTTATTTTTCGATTTAATTTGAATCGTCTTAGAAATATTACTTTTTTCGATAAAAATCCTAACACAGTTCTTGCTAAAAGTATTTTGTTCAAACCTGAAAAATCAACAAAAAGAAAAATAATAAATTAAAAAGTAAAATAGTAAATTGCTGAAAAATGTAATTACTTGCTCATTTGGTTGGTTACACTTTTGTTTTTATCTTCTTTTTTCCAAGATAACAATTTCTAGGCCACGTGTCAAAGTAAAGTCTTGAAAGAAGAATTTTTTTTCTTCTTGGTCTTTTGAGTTAATTGTATGAAGATGTTTACTGGTGCGCTTACCTTTCCTTGCATAATCAAGCGAATGGTGAGAGTGACCGAAGGGTCGTCATTGGGTATCGGCTTGTTGTCCATGCCGTCCATAATTACTGCTGTTGTGTTGAGGTTGCGGTTGTGATTGCAGGAAGAGGCTGTCTCTGCAAGCTTCGCGGAAGGAAAGGGAGCGGAAGAGGAGGACGAGGACGGGGGACGAGGTTAAGCGTGTGATTTTGGCTAAAGGGTAAAACAGGGGACGCTCCCAGGTAGGCTCAGTCTTCGCACTAGAAAAAAAATGAAGAAATTTTTTAGTTTTATTATTAAATTTGATTGTTTTTACAGTTAATTTTGGTTTTTTCCAGTGAATTTTACTGATTTTTCAGTAAATTATATTGATTTTACAGTTAATTTTATTGTCTTTCAGTGAATTTTATGAATTTTTGATAAATTTCGTTGTTCTTCTAGGAATTTTTATGTTTTACTAGGGAAGTTTTCTAGAGAATTTAATTTTTTTCTGTAATTTTTATTTGTTTACTAGAGATTTTTAATTTTTGCAGTAAGTTTTATAATATTACTGGGGAATTTTACATGTTTTAAAAATAAATTTCATTGTTTTTCTAAGGGATTGAACAGTTTTAAGGGAAATTTAATATTTTTCCAGTAAATTTTACGGTTTTATGAGAAAATTGTACTTTTTTGTAAATTTCATTGAGTTTATTAGGGAATTTCACTTTTTTCCAGTAAAATTTACCGTTATCTCGGGGAGTTTGACTATTTATAGTGTATTTTACTGTCCTACAAGAGAATTCTACCGGATTATAATAAATTTAAATGTTCTTGTAAGGAATTTTTTTTTTTCAGTGTATTTTACCGTCTAACAAGGAAAATGTATTTTCTTCTAGAAAATGTTATTATTTTTCTAGGGATTTTCACTTTATTGCTAGAAAATTTTATTGTTTTTCTAGAAAATTTCATTTTTTCACTAAATTTTACTACTTTTCTACAGAAGTTGAATATTTTTCTAACAAATCTTAGGGTTTTTTCAAAAAATCTTGCTGTTTCCAGTAATTTTGTCTTATCTTTAGTAACTTTTACTGTTTTTTATACTAAGTTGTCTCCATTTTTCTTATTTTACTGAAAAATAACTCAAGTTTTACATTCTACAATAAAAATTTCCACAAAAATTTATCATTAGGATTATAAAGCTTAGTTTTCTCAACAGTCTGACATTTGATCGAGACGTGGCAAATAAATGCACAAAGAATCAATAAATTCCGGCGCGTTCTCCGCGACGAGTATGTTGTTTGATCTCTAAATGCATTGCTATTTTTATCTCAAAAAAGCTTAACCCTTTTTTTTTCTAGTCACAATAGAAAGCATTTATTTTTGTTAATAAAAATACATTCTTTTAATTGCCTTTTATTTTATAAAAAAGCCACTCTAGTCCAGTCCATCATGATTAATTTTTTTGTTCCAAACAAAAGAAAGTTAATTTTCATTAACTTGTTAAGTTTATAAAAGATTCATTTATCATTGAAGAATGATATTTCGAAAGAAATTTTTCGTGATAACGATTATTATTAATTCAGCGAGAAAAAGTTTTTTTGACAAGTGAATGAATATCAGAGAAAAAGTATTTTTACGAAAAAATTGTCAAGATTATTTTTATAAACTGTCATATAGATTTATTATCTTATATTATATATGAGTTGTGTGCATAAACAATACGTAAACAGAGTTGCATAATTAACAATTTAGATTATCAGTTATTTAATTAGCTGACATTGCAATATAGATTGCCAATCTTATTAAACTAATTTAATATTAACAATTCAGTTAAATGTTAAATTTATAACAGTAAATTTATAAATTATTGAAAAAAAAGTTGATTTATTTTGTGTTTCAAAGAATATTTTAAACTTTGTAGCTTTTTTTGTAATAAATTTGATGTTGAAAAGCTTGAGGGCCAATAGGAACGGATGGTTTATTATAAAAAATTGATAAATCAAATTAAACAAACTTTAGTAGACACATATATAAGTTTATTGTAAACTGACGTTTGGGATTGTCACATACATAGCTATGTAATGTGCTTTGAAGAGGGATTGTCACACAATCCGAAACATCAGTTTACAATAAACTTACATATGTGTCCACTTAGGTTTGTTAAATTTGATTTATCATTTTTTTATATAATATTTTATAATAAACCATCCGTTCCTATTGGCCCTCAAGCTTTTAACATCAAATTTATTAATTCTCGAGGAACGTACGGACCAATAAATTCTGGCATTTAACCTTACAAGTTCAATCAACACAATTTGATAATTTATAAAGTTAGACTTTATTGTTTAACCATCACAAATCTTTGTATTTTATTTTTGTAATAGTTTATTGGTAAATTGATTAATTTACAAATCACCTCACACATCTAATTTTATAATTATGTACAAAATTCGATAAATAGCACGCGTGCTACTTTTTATTCATTTTAAAAATAAAACTCCGTTCCACTTAACATGATGTTGGTTTATTTCGAATAAAGACAAAAACCAATTAGTACAAAGGCATTATTGTAAGCTAAATTTTCTATATTATATTTAGGATTATATTTCAATTCGAAGAGAACGAGTTGAAAATTCCTGTTTAGAATTTAGGCAACTTTTATTTTTACATTAATTTATCTTATAAGTATGATATGTTTTTCTCAATAATTTGTAGAAATAAGTCAAGTGGTTTTTCGTGAGAATTATATTGATATGGTGTTACCAGGCCGTATGGTAACAAGCAATTCTTCACTTCTTAGTTTGATTTCGTCGAGAAAAGAACTTCCTTGTGCTAGTCGAATCAGATGAAGAATATATATTTTTATTTTAAGTTAAACTAATTGACAATCGTTTTGTTTAAGTAACCATAATCCTAATAGGTTATGGGCCCGGGTTGCGGTAATTTATTTAAATCATTAACATTTGTATTAATAGTTTTTGTGTGAAAATTAAAAATGGCTAAATACAAGAGAAGCATTGTGAAGTTTAACGGAAAACAGTATAATGTTTGGAAGTTACGAATGTTCGGGCTCTTAACAGAACTAAATGTGATAAAAGTTGAACAAGAGCTAGTGCTTGCCAATCCGGACAAAAATTGAAAAAATGGTAGAAAGAATTGCAAAAGAAACAATGATTGAATATTTAGCTGATTCATTTCTTCCTGTTGCGAGTAGTGCATCGACAACGAAAGATATTTTGGACGAACTTGATAGCTGCTATGAGCGAACAAGTGTCCCGACGCAAATGTCTTTTAAAGAAAAACTAAGTGCTTTTAAAATGAAAAGTGATACATCTTTAGAAGATCCTTTTAATGATTTCGATAGTCTCATTTGAGAGACGATCATCGCATCCGGTGTTACACTGGATGAAACACGGACAAGATTTCTAATTTATTTAGCAGTCTGTCCGCCGGTTTTCGCGATGCAAACTGTGCTACCGAGCGATGCGACATTTGCGTATGTGTAGAAAAAATTGTTTGACATTGAACTCTTAAAATTAAAAAGCATAAAGATGAAAAACAAGTGCAAAAACTTTAAGCGCGGAAATTAAAGAAAACGAAAAAAAAAGAGCCGATGAAAAACAATTTTACATGAAAATTTAATGCGCGTCCACAACATCGCGAATATGCACACACACACGTAATGACAAACAATTTAAACGATCGTTCAAGTTCAAAGTGAAGTGTTATCATTGTGGTAAAATTAGTCTCACACGCGGAACGTGTACCGAAAATAAAAATAAATCGGGAAATAATATGAGTAAAAACGAGCAAGAAAAGAAAACTATTCAAACGATCAACGTGCATGATCCAAGGTCTCTGACTCTGGATTCTTTTTTATGATGAACGTTGAGGGACAAGAAAAAGACACAACCACTGAAGAAACGTCAAACGGAAACGTTCGTTTCATAATTGACTCAGGTGGATCTGATCATGCAACGAACAATGACAAGCTATTCTGTTTGCTAAAGTTCTGGATCCTCTCATAAAAATCTAAACGAGGTCAAATCAAGGTCACGAGTAATCTAGGTTTTCAGGGGTGCCTGACGAATGTCCTTTATTGTCCTGAGCTACCATACAACTTGCTTTCTGTGCGGCGTATGCAAGAAGCTGGCATGAAAATTGTTTTCGACCAATCAGGTGTGGTAATTCAACAACATGGTAAGAGAAAATAATTCAAAGTAAGCCAAGAAACAGTTTGATAAGTATCATATTTAAATCTTCGAAATCAAAAATGTATAGCACATTAACCAGTAGTTATAATTTATGGCATCATCATCTTAGCCATATCAGTAAAAATAAATTTTTGCAACTGAAAAATAAAAACATAATTGAAGACATAAATCAAATCGAAAAATAACTCCGGTTGACAAAATATGTGACGCCTGTATTGATGGTGAAATATCGAGATTACCTTTTAAAAGAGCAAAGACAAAAATTATGTAACACGTCCTTTGTTCATTGTACACACAGATGTTTGTGGTCCGATAAATCCTCCCACTTTTGATTAAAATTGTTTCGTCATTTTTGTTGATCAATTTACCCATTATTGTGTTACATACTTAATCAAAAATAAGTCAGATGTGTTTTTCATTTTTAAAAGTTTTGTTACATTTTTTGGTGTGAAATTGGTCAAGTTGTACTGTGATAATGGGCGTGAGTATCTCTCAAATGACATGAAATCGTACTGTGTCGACAAAGGGATAACGTTTCACTTAACAGTTTCATGAACTCCACAGCAAAATGGCGATGCCGAACGCATGAATCGGACAATTATTGAGAAGATTCGTTCTATGATCGTTGGTGCTCATTTGGACACAATTTTCTGGAATGAAGCTGTTTTAACAGCAACATTTCTGATTACCTTGACCCCGACGAAAGCGACAAAACTCCATTTGAATTGTGGCATAATAGAAAGCCACAATTGAAATATTTGAAAGTATTCGGATCTACTGTTTTTGTGCACGACAAGACGAGACAAGCAAAGTTTGATCAAAAGTCTTGGAAGGGCATATTACTCGGATATGAGCCGAATGGTTACAAAGTTTGGGAAGTGGAAACTGGAAAAATGCACATTTGTAAGAGATGTTATTGTAGATGAAACTAAGTTCATGAATTTCAGACCAGTGACGACCGGAATTGATGGAACAATACTCTGATAACAGTGATGTAGTGATCACTGATAACTATTTAAGATTTAAGAATCCTCGAGGTCCCGATTATGAAAAATCGGATGATTGTATTT
Organism: Idris sp. 1 HC-2018; assembly: GCA_022817325.1. Classification (NCBI taxonomy): domain Eukaryota; kingdom Metazoa; phylum Arthropoda; class Insecta; order Hymenoptera; family Scelionidae; genus Idris; species Idris sp. 1 HC-2018. The sequence continues at coordinate 3,678 of JABFPM010005651.1, read as the reverse complement.
CCACTGAAAAAGATTCAGTTACGAGTATGCCTGATTATGAAAGTGAAACGACTGAAATAGGTCAAGGGCCTGGCATTCCTATAAACACAAATGAGATCAGTACGTCTGAGACTTGTCCCAAAAGTGCGAAGAAGTGAGAGAATAAAGAGTCTTCCTACTGTTTCTTATAATGAAAATGATTCATTTTTAGATGATTGTATTTTAAGCGCATAGACAATTTTTATTGATATTCCTAAATCTTATAATGACACTGAAAGTAGACATGATAAAAAACAGTGGCAGAAAGCAATAAAGGAAGAATTAAATTCGTTAATCCCACCAGTCGCAAGAGACCGAAGCATATCGATATAAAATATCATTTCAGTAGAGAGCAGAACGAAAACAAAACATTTAAATTAATTCCTATTTCCACAGGAAATCAACTTGCGGATGTCATGACGAAGCCATTACCGACCAGCACATTCCTTAATTTTCATGTAAAATTAGGTCTTGAGTAAGATTGTATAGTAATGTTGTAAATATGTTAAATAAGTAAAATAAGTTGTTTAAACAAACAAACAAAAGGTTAAACTAAAAAAAATTAAGGTCAATTTAATTTGAAAATAATTCGAATACATTAATTTTTACAGATTCGATTTAATTAAGTTTTAATCTTAAGAACTTTTAATTATTATTAGGTCTGATTAGAGTTTTTCCTGGGTTTCCCCTAATCCAAGCAAAGAATGTTGGGCTCTTGTATTTGTTCCCAGAGGCACAAGGAAGGTTTATTATATGTCAATAAGAATGTTTCTTTTTACATCTTATAAAATGCTGAACTGCAAGATTTATATAATATTTATAGGTTATTTAGAATGAACAATTATTTTAAGCATGTACATAATATCATTAAGTTAGTTGGGTTTATATTATAAAATAATGATTTGGTATGGATTGGTTTTTGAGGGGGCGTATTGGTTTATTTCGAATAAAGACAAAAACCAATTAGTACAAAGGCATTATTGTAGGCTAAGTTTTCTATATTATATTTAAAATTATATTTCAACTCGGAAAGCACGAGTTAAAATGTCCTGTTTAGAATTTAGGCAACTCTTATTTCTACTTTAATTTATCTTCTAAGTATGATAAGTTTTCTCAATAATTCGTAGAAATAAGTCAAGTGGTTTGTCTTTAGAATTATATTGATATGGTTTTACCAGGCCGTATGGTAACAAGCAATTCTTCACCTCGTAGTTTGATTTCATCGAGAAGAGAACTTCCTTGTGCTAGTGGAGTCAGATAAAGAATATATATTTTTATTTCAAGTTAAACTAATTAACAATCGTTTTATTTAAGTAACCATAATCCTAATACAGAATAATTCGCCGCGACAGCCACTGTTGTTTCAGCCGAAAAACGTGACAGAATATACAACTTTGATAATTTATTTATAAAAATATTGCAGAAATATTTCTCAGAAGAACAATTTTGCCAGAACGAATCGAAAGTGGCGCGCCCTCATTAGATAATGAAACGAAGAGACTTTTCTTGTGGAATGTGTTCTCTCTCTCTCTCTCTCTCTCTCTCTCTCTCTCTCTCTCTCTCTCTCTCTCTCTCTCTCTCTCTCTTTCTGTGCTTAAGTCAGAAGCTCAAAGTAAAATTACATTTTGCGAGATGAAAATTCTTAAGTGGCTGCCTGAAGCATCGAATTTTCATGAATTCCAACGAAGGAACGCGTAATTAACCGGGAATTTCGTCAATAAAACAAAAAACAAATTTCAAGTGGACTAAAAAAAAATAATTTTTACACTCTGCGATCAAAAAGCATTATTTTAATTTCCTATCGAAAAAGTGTAGTGGGGTTTAAAGGATATTCATTCCAAAGATGTTGCCCCTCTCCTTTTTTTCCATAAAGAAGTACGCGTGCATAAACGTGCATGAATTTTATCCGCACTTGATCGTAAGGTATTCCGACCGCGCTTCTCATGAATAGAAATTTATTGTAATAGATAAACTTCGAGAGTGGACTTGTTTTGTTATAAGCTCGTTGTTAAACAAATTAAATGTTATCGCCAGAAATTATAACAATCTTGTTCGGCAACAACAAAAAGTTGATACGATTTTTTCCAGAGTTAAAAAAAAGACTCAAGAATTCACAAGTGCTTTAAAAAACCAATGAACATAATTGAGAAGACATAAGTGAAAAAGGGATGCAAATTAAATTCGAAATTTAACTCTCTCTGAAAGCGGACTGTACGTTCACCCTGGATAATAACATTTTCATGATCAGTCATGTTCGCCGAAAAAGTGAATTGAGATGCTTAAGTAATTTGCCACCCGGTATAAGAGACACGTAAAGTACAGACAGATAGAGCAGAGCTCCTCTTCTTGTCTCGTCGCAACCGAAACCAGTCCTACCACCACCCATCCGTGACCCCAGACCCCGTCATCCGGTCGCTCGGTGTGGTCGGTTCAACTGTCTCTGTCTTTCTTTCTCCGTTCTCTGTCTTGTTTCCCCCTCCCTTCGTCGCTTCTTCTGTCTCTCTCAGTTTCGTGCTGTCTCTGTCAGGTTAGCTGCAATTGTTATCTCTGTCGCGTTCTATCGCCGTCTCACTTATTATATTTCATCGAGCGTCGCACCGTAATGTGATATTTATTCGATAGTCCTCGTGGCGATTACTTAGCACCACTGTCCTGCTTTGTTTTGTTTGATCGAGTGCAACAAAAGTTAAGACAGTCTCGAAAAAAGATTCAAACGGCTGCTTTGTCCTGCAAAAGGAGTAACTTGATTCAAGATTTTCCCCAAATTACTTGATTTGCAATTTTCTAATGGAAGAATAAATTTTGTGTAGATTTTTTTTGGGAGGGGAGAAGAAAAAAGGAAGATAGTTCTTTTCCCGGAATTTTTCTCAGGGGATGGACAAATAGGGCAGTAAATTTGAAAACTTTTTTTATTCATGGCAATTTATAAATAACATTAGTAGTTTACAAATAAAAGATATTAATTTTATTGTAAACGTGAAAATAAAATTGAATTTTATGTTGATGTAAATCAGAAAATTCATTTCTACTCTTATTTTGTGCATTTAGAATATATTTTTTTGAACGTAATATTTTCGTAAAAGTAACTTTTTAAAAACGGAAAACTAAAGTAAAAAGTATACTTAGCATATAAATATTTCTGTTGACAAAATATTTCTCTTCTCTGCTTTCTTTATATCTTCAAATTTCATTTACCTAAGTGTTTGTAATCAACGCACGTATTGTAGTGCCGCGTATCACTGATCTTAACTTGACGGACAAGCGTACACCACTGACAAGTAGTATTGGTCGAACTTTGATCGGACTGATACTCCCTGTGATAAAATACTTTAAATGCAAATTTCAAAGGCAAGTGTTTTCAAAAAGTTTTTTTTTCTAATCATCCTCAATTCGGTGTTTTCCTTAATTAAAAAACATTAACACTGAAACTCTAAATTTCTTTTTTTATACTAATAACCTTTAGAACAAATTTAAGAGATTTTTTATGTTGACCATTTAAGATCACTTGTTGATAATGATACATCAATTGATCAAAATAAATAGCGCACAAAAAAATGTGTCATCGATATATAATGAAAGTGGACACGTGTTACTTGCTTCATATGCATAATTCGCAGTCTCTTTTTTTTTTTTTTTTTTTTTTTTTTTTTTTTTTTTTTT
>JABFPM010005650.1:0-11005 GCA_022817325.1 Idris sp. 1 HC-2018 | reverse complement strand
CTTTCAATTTAATTTCCATTTTTCTTTCATATTTCTACAAAATGAACCAATAATTATCATAAATAATATAAATTTAAATATCACACTGAGACAAAATTTTATGAATATTTGTATAAATACATTTTGTTTATAGAAATTGTAGGTCAGACGCATTTGTAAAGTAGAACTATATAATTTATGACGATGAGTTCAAAAACAAGATAAAGGTATATATTTTCTTTCATGCCGTTATAAAAGAATGGTAAGAAAAGGGTTAACATACAAAGACATCTATATAAAAGGTAGACTATTGAATTGCAGCAAACTATAAATGAAAATTCTAAAGAGGAATGAAATAAAAAAAATCTTTCTACGAACAAATAATAAGCAACTTTTTAATGAAAAACCATATCTTATTGAAAATTTTAAGACAATTGAAGATGTTTAAATGAAATATACAATCTTTATCCCCGAATAGAATATACTACACAATTAATTTGTAATCTTAAAAACTAATTTTGATGGTTCTAAAAGAAAAAAAAACATTTTGAAGACACAATAACATACCATAAAATTAAAAAAGTATTTTTTAAATTAATTACAATTTTACTAGAGTGCTTTTTTATGTATTTACAATATTGAAATGTTTACAACAAAATATTTAATTCGTACCAAAAATTCAATAAAATTGTCGATACAAAAATAATTTTTATTTTGTGTAAAATACAACTTGATTTTATTTGTATGCAACTATACATTATTTATAGTTAGCCAAAAATATATCAAGATTATTTGTAAAAATAAAATGTACAAACGACCCTTTTTATGCATACAAGGTTTTTTAAAATATCATCAGCATTACCCAGTGAACATAAAATTGGACACTGAACTTTGACTATTAATGGAAGAACAAGAGCAATCGATAATGCATATATATGTTTATCCAGATTCATGTATTTAAAAAGAGAACATGTGATACAAGAATTATTTTTTTCGTAATAAAAAATGTTGTATATATAAGATATAAGAATATTTTTTGAATTTTAATTTTTCATAAATCATGAAATTAATAATTTTTATAAATTAATAAATTATAAAATCAAAAATAAATGTTATATGTATTCCTTAAGGTGATATGTCAGTGACATAAGTGAGAAAGAGACAGAACTATTGGAATTTGCATGTGACTGAGAGAGACATCCTGAAATCGACTGACATATCACCTTAAGTTTAAACATCAATGTATAGCAGTGGTTTCAGAATAGATAAGTAAAAAGTATCGTTTTACCATTCCATGACCAATCTCAACAAGACTTTTAATATCTTAAATTTCGTGGAAACACAGTGGGGTGAATGACACAAAAACACATACAAATATCTCTTCTTTCAGTTTGTAACAGCATTTCTTAATTTTACACTCAATTTTGCGATTGTTTTTCGTTTTTTTGCATGTTTTAAGGTGATATAGCAGTCGGTTTGAATCCAATGAATGCGAGAAAGACAGAGCTATTGGAGTTTTCATAAGAGTGAGAAAGATAACATGAAATAATTGACATATCACCTTAAGGTGATATATGACTCGGACTGTCTGTCTCTCTCACACAAAAATAGTTTTTATATAATATTTTTGTTAATTTAAAATATTTTTGTAAAAACGCACGATCGATTACTAAAAAAACATGTTTCGAAGATATTACGAAAAGGAATTCTTTGTAGGTTATGTGAACAAGTATAACTTTTGGAAACTGCAAACAATTTACCGACATTTACAGTTTCATAAAAACTAATTTTGTGTGAGAGAGAAGCAAACTATCCGAGTCATATATCATCTTAAATGTGCAAAAGAATTTTACGAAATTAAAGATTTTATTTGTTTAATTTTGCCTGTTGATTAAATGTAACTCAGCAGCAATTGAGAAAGGGCTTTCAGTGTGCAGTTATACTCTTATTGTTCGCTGCAGGTAAAAGAATTTCATTGTATAAATATCGACCTGCTTAAGGCGATATGTCAGTCGATTACAGGGTGTCTTTCTCACTCACAAGTAAACTTCTATAGTTCTGTCTCTTTCCCACTTATGTGACTAATATATCGCCTTAAGGATGAAAACAGTAGCTTCAAAATTCTTATAGATGGCAGTAAATACATGATTTTAGAGTTTTCTGTCGGTAATAATCAAAGATTTTGTTTCTCGTAAGTATTAAAATTTTCGTTTCACCCTAATTTGGGATTTTAAAATTTCACAACAAATTTCTTGGTGCATCGTTTGAATAAACACTTATTTTTTGCTAAAAAATTCTATATTCAAATAATAGACGAAAGCTTGTCAGAGCATTTTATTGATACAAGTTTCTTTTTCTTTGAAAGTGCAATGAACAAATCTAATAAAAATCGTGTATTTTTCACATTGTTTTGAACATCAGTATTGGATTGGATAAACAAATAAATTTGCTAGGACATTGACTGTATATAGAACAACGATAAAACATCATGAGATTGTAACAGCCATTTCATATAGGTATATAATGATAAATGCTATCCAGCTCAGCTAAACAAGTTTTTTGGGGAGGACATACAATTGATTTGCGGTTTCAAAATTGGACTAGATATAAGTGATCAATCAGTAACAATATTTACAAGAATTAATATAAAAAGCTATAAAATATAGTTTTAAAATTGTATTATTGTCTCTTAAACGTTTATTCACAAGATTTAAGATTAAATAAATACCCAAAAATTGTTTCAGATTAATAAATAATAAAATAAAACAATTGTTAATTACCTATCACAGTTTTTTTTGAAATTGTCTAATAATTAATTGAACTTGAAACTCAAAGCAAAGGTATGTGAAATGTTGTGCTTCTTTTTGAAAAGCTTTTTAAAATTGCAACTTCATCTTTTGATGGCTTCAGAAATTATTTTAGCTATTCTATGTAAAATTGTCTGCTAATTTGTCAAAACTTGTCAAATTTGCAACTCAATTTTTTGGTTTCAGAAATAAGCTATCCAGTTGTTAAGAAAGTCATCTGACCAAAAAACCTTCTACAATCTCTAGTCCAGCGGAAGCAACTTCCACCGGCGAAATGCTTTTTCGATATAACCCAAGCAATTGAAAAATTGCATAAACTCTTTAAGAAAGAAAATTGTTATAGACGTGCAAAATTTAAGAAACGTCCAAACGAACGAATTGAAATGCAGAAGGAAATTGAAAGAAATGAAGAGAGCAAAACAGAAAGAGAAACGAAAGAGAGAAAGCTGGATCGAGTGAGAGGGCAAATGGAGGAGTACGAGCTCCATTGATTGCACGATAGTGGAAGAACGTCGGCGTTGCAGCTATCACCCCGGGGGTTTATGAACCCCAAAGCAGACGGGTAACCGGCGACGTGACCAGGCAGCCAAAGCACCCCCTCCTTTCGTCTCTCCGGCAAGCTCTCCCTCGCTACAGGTTCACCCTACAGCAGAAACGCAAGCGCGACACATGGACCCAGCAGCGATCAATAACGCGCCGGAGACCGCCGCTCCCTAAGCTCTTTCTCTCTCTCTCTCTCTCTCTCTCTCTCTCTCTCATTCTCTCTGTACACGAATCAAAACCCCTTTCCTTTCTTCTGCGTGTACATGTACACGTACCCTCTCCCTTTTAAATGCCGAGCATTCATTAAAGTAAACAGTTTTAAATTAATTTTGCGGAGCCGGCTCTGCAAGGGGGCCTCTGCACTTTCGAGAAGAAGTAACACAAAAATACCCTCCCCGCAATTTAATGAGTAATATGCAATATGAAAAACAAAAACAATTGTCAAGCCACTGCGTTGAAAAAACATTTTTGAACAAACACACATGTAAAACAAATTCGCGATTATGTATACGTGCCGGTGGTTCTGTTTGTAGACGCAGGCGCAATCCATCTTGGCAATTATATTTGCACGGCTATCGATATAATTTGGTTTTGTTTAACCACGGTGCAACTGCGATTTGCGTTACGATTGATTTATTTATGAGCAATGATGGTGGCCCCTTTTTATGGCTCCATTTTGTCAGTCGCTGTTGTCAGACATAATTTTGTTAACATTTGCAATTCAGCTTTTTTAGATGTTAACTCTTGAAGATAAAGCGCAATTAACAAATTTAATGTGTATTAACAATTATTGATCCAAGCTATGTTTTATGTTTTGTTTCTCTTGTTAGTCGGTACTACTAAACTGCTTTATCGACCCGAATATTCAGCATTTTAGACTGTTGTTATGTCTCATATCTGGTAACTAAAATGTTTAATTCGTTAAGTTGAAACTTGTTGTCTTTATTGCATCAGTTAATAATTGGATTTTACTTTAAGTACATTATTTTTCAACTAATACTGTTATTGGCCAGTGAACTTGGACAATGTTTTTTTTCAGAAGCTGTAAAGTTTAATTTGATACAAATTTCAGTCGCATCATTGGTGAAAATGAAATTGCGAGAATTCTTTAGCTAGTAAATGAAAAAAGGAGTAGTTAAAGCAATAAGCTTGTAACAAGCATTCTATTGAAAGCTCCAGTAAACATTCAACGTCTTTGTTACTATAGTCGCGGATGTTTTAAAAGAAAAGAAATTGTGCTAGACAGTTGCAATGCATTTTGCATTGGGGTAATGATACTTCTGAATTAAATTTATCTGCTTTGCAAGTACCAATGTAGCAATGAAAAATGGCAATATCATCAAATCGAGTTTCGTTGTATGCAAAATGGTCACCCCGTGAAGGGGTACACATTATTTCCACCTAAATTTTATAATGCTTTGTTTTAATAAAAAATAAGATTAAAATAAGGACGATTCATCCATCTGTTTATCTTTTTGTCCCGCATTTTCATCTGAAAATGGCAGATTTCATCAGCTTAACAATTTTTCTGCAAATCTACTCTCTGAATTTGCAGAAAACATTTCATCATATTTGAACACGTTAGTCAACTTGATATTGATCAAAGCAGACTCATCAGAGAAAATTACCATCCATATATGCTATATATAATTCAGCCAATTTACCACCGCCGCGATGATACAATAATCATAACAATAATAATATAATGATAATAAATAATGTTGGGAAAATTAATAATAATAATAATAATAATAAAAGGTATAAATAAACAAATGAAACATACCGATATCTTGATTAACGATGAAAATCAGGTTGTGGTGCGTGCGAAGGATGCTGACTTTAGCGGCAGAATGGGATGTAGGTTGCCCGTACCGAATACGAAGTCTGTCTCTATATATGTACAATATTGATAAAACTATTCAATATTTTCTGTTATCAACCAAATAAACGCAATAATTGACTAGAACTTTGCTTTTTTGTTTTAAATCTCTATTAAAAGACGACTAGTTTCTCTGGAAGGGTACTGACCGGGGAATTGAGAGAATTAAACGGAATCATAGGATGATGAGCGAATTTTGTGTCAAAAGAATCAGGAACCGCGCCCCTTGTCAAACTCTCGGCGTCTCTCGCGCAATTTTTCACATGGGCATGAAGTTGTAACAGATTTCTGAGCTGGTCCCAGTTTTTCTTTTTTAATATTTTTTGTTAATATCCGTTTTCCCCTCAAATCGAGCACTGCCAAAGAAGGATCTTCCGGTTGCCGATACACAATATTATGCTTTGTCCCGCAGCTATGGATCAGATGACCTTTGATAGATTGACAAAGATCGACGGAACTGCGTGTACTCTCAGCAATGGAAAGAGTAAGGGAGGAGTAATGCAAATTTGTCAGGGATCAATGCACCAACCAAAACGGAAGTAGCAAATCTGAATTAGGAAGATAGAGATTGCGCTTTTTTTGTGTACAGATATTTTTTCTCTTTCTATTCTCCTCTTCTGTGTTTATCTTGACGTACTTAGGTGAAGAAAAAGTGAACTTTTTTCCCTCAATCGAACTAAAAAACGTAAAGGGAGAACGTTACAGACGTAACCGAACGAACGCTTACGGACGAACGAACGAACGAATATGAATGAATAAGGTATAAGTAAGATAAGAATATTGCGGGTAACGGTGTCTACAACGCAATGCCTTTATGTGGTGCGGTAACTAAACTGGCAAGCCTAGTCGGCTGCACCCTCGTTGTGCTATATCCTCGAGGTACCGGGAGAAGAGCAGCCCTTGGTGGGGGAATTCTGGGGGAAGGCAAGCCGCGTTTGTGATACAGGGCCGTTTCTAGGCGGGGTGCATTCGAGCGCACGTATATCTCAGACCAGTTTTTTTATCTCTCTCTCTCTCTCTCACACACACTTTTTTCAGCTTTGTTTAGTATTTTTTTTCTTTTCTTTTTCCTTTCGTTCCGCTTAGTTGATTATTTATGGGGTGACGGAGATTTGATGTCTGATTGTAAAATGTTGACTTTTGAGCAAGGGTTTGGGCTGTGAAATGGTGAACACTGCCAGCAAGATTTTTCAGTCATTGCAACCGAATGATTTGCAAATCAATCGCACTTTGTTAATGAATCATTGATGAGCATTTCTCAAAGTGAAACTTTCTGTCTGATTTTCTTTTTTTATTCGATTAATGGATGGAGATTGACGAAAAGTAACTGCTGAAGCGGGGGAAGGGTTCCAAACATATGTTCATCTGCAGATTAATGTTGTCATCGACATGAATGGAAAGTTCATGGGAACGTGGGCTTCATTTTGCAGACACCACTCGTTTAAGAGTTGCAAATTCAGCTGTTACTTTAAATGGTTTTGATCTAATTGGGAATGAGATTTTGATGTTGAGTGAAAAGCACTTTTGTCAAGACTCAAAATGAACAAAAACGTAAAAAAGGAAGTCATACATTTTTTTCCATTTCTACCCCTTTAATTCTGATTCTTCATCAGAAAATTAGAAATCTTTTTCTCGAACTCATCGATCACAGTTTTTTTTCAACTTTATCTCTGTAATTATAATAATTGCAGGGCGAAGTCACTTGCTGAAGCTGCCTATGAAGCCGCGCCCGGGCGTTTGCGAGGTGAAAAGTATTTGGCTTTGAAAAGCTACGAACGGTAGCTTGTCAAGTATACAAAATTAGAGTATAAACGCGATAAGAAAACAAAGCGATTGATGGGATAAAGTTTCTGTAGAGTGCAAGAAGCAAATGAGGATGAGAACAACGAGAAAGTGTGCACTTAGCGCAGAAAGTATTTGATGAAAAAAAAATAATAATAAAATAAGAAATGAAAAAAGGAAGCAAGAGAACGACCGTATTGGCAGAGATGGTGAGAAAAAGAAAGACAGAATGTTGTGCGCGTGGAAACATAATTTGTGAGATGAGCAGCGCAGGTTGTGAAAGGTTTTGCTGGAGTGTTAGGTTTGGTTCAGGTGTCTGAGAAAGCTCCATCAGAGCGCTCCCGCAGCTCGCGGAAATAAGATTGATTTTCATCTCGCTCACGCAGTAATGGCGATCCTTCAATCTTTCACAAATAAATGAAAACATTCTAAAATAATTGGTTAGTTAAAAATGAAAAACGGCCTCATTATATGGCAGAAAAAATTTGTTGTACGCTTTTTAAGCTGCACATGTATCATCTTGGAAAAAATTATATTAATTTTTGTAGGGGTTTTTTAATTTAGTTAATTTATTTGTAGAATTTTAATCAGGTGAATTCATTTAAATGTGTAATTAACGTGCGATTTATTATGAAGCAAAAGTTTATATTCCATCAAATAAGGCAAGTCTTAAATTAGTAAAATCCTTGGAGATAAAATGTAATATCTGTACAGGCTTTGCATATTATAAAAATGAACGCAACTTTAGAATTAATTAGTTTCATTACAGAAACCCCTTGAAGAAATAAGGACAATATATATTATATACCCTGGTAAAATGTATATTAAAATTTATCATAATATCTATATACAAAGTTCTCTGAAGTATACCTTAAACTTACATTAACATCAAGAAATTATTCTTTGTATAAAAACTATTTTCAGAAAGGTCGATTAATTGACCTTTAAATGAGATTATTTGAAAATTAATTAATATCTTTATAAAAATTAATTCAGCTGCATAAAATTCCTAAAATCAGATTTTAATAGTTTATTATATACCTTTTATTACTATCTTGATTGTAGAAACAAAAATTAATAACAAAATAATAATAATGCAACGCATCATCGATTTTCGATTTTCACAAATAATTGATATTCATCGCTTGATAACAATTAAATTCTTTTTTTTCACGTAGGATTTCAATCTCATTTAATTTTATACAGCTACTTTGCAAATATTTCTTACCAATAAGATTTTTGTAAACAAAAATATACATTATTTTTTGTTACATTTACAGAATATAAATTTTCAATCATTCCATTGTTTAAATGTCATTTAAACAATCTTTATAATTTTTTCCACAATAACTTCTAAGGTTTATTATTTACTTTGTAATAAACAAAACAATTGCATAAATGATACAAACTGCTATATAATAAAAAGTCACTGACATTTCATAACTATATTAGCCTTCATAAAGAAATTATCTCATTATACTTTGAACAATTTGTCTAGTCAGTATAAAGACACCTAGTGTATTAGCATTTTAACTATAGTCAGCAATCTGATTAAAAATAATCTGAGAAATGAACGTTTTTATTGCAATTGATTTTTGTGCATTCATCCTGCGGGGAATTCAATTAATTGGTCTTCTGTGGATTGCCACTAATTTGGCCATCTGGTTTTCTACGAGTGCACTTGAAGACGCGATTGCCTGTTTCAACGAGCCAAAAAACTGCAAGGATACCCGCAAAAAGCGAACTACTACGACGATTGTACGTCACTGCTTATACTATATTGGGGGTGCAAGGGGTCTGATTATCGATTCTCGCGTGCTCACAGTCATTCACTTTTGAATCGCCATGTTCACCCCCTTTTCTCTCCCACCTTTCGGAAATCCCCCTCCAGCCATGGTTCCCCTTCAATCCCTTTTATCTCTCGCATTAAACTCCTCATCCAGTTCTATCAGGTTTACCAACTTCCATGCAAACCTTGCTCAATTTTTCCCTTTGAAAGAAGCACAAAAAATAAAAGAGAGAAAGAAATATGATCAAGCCTCGAATGAAATTGCCCTTCTTTTAAAACCAAGGACCCCAAAACAATGGGGTAGCTAAATGCAAAAGACTAATAACCTTTTATCTGTTTTCATCCCAATCTGCTGGCTATCTTTCCGACCAAGGGTTAAAAATTAATATTTTTGTAAATATCTTTCCAAGATGTTTGTCTTTTTTCAATTATCAACACCAAATCAATTTTTGTTCTTTTACAGATTACCATTTTCAGATATGCTTCAGGATGCATATATAAATATGAAACCTTCGGCTTCCTGTATAACAGTGTACTGAGAATTTGATTTACATGTAATGTATATTTTGCCACTTGGCTTGGACTGTATATAAACGCCTAGTTTCATTTAAATTGAGCATGAAAAAAAATTAGAGCACAAACTCCTCCAATCTAACGGCAAAATCTTGAATTTTAATTTGAACCGGTACTGTAATCCGGCCTATCGATCTAACAAAACCAAGGAAACGAGTCGTAATGTCGCCAAGTTCCGGAAGACTCATGATGGAGCAACATCGGACAGTGTTTTGCTCGTCATCGTGGCTTCGATATGTCGGATACCGAGTCTGGTACGTGACATGAATCGCGCCTGCTGTAAAGTGGTCACGAAGGTGCTGTTGATATTCGTGCGTGCGTGTTCACGTGTCGGATACGTGTATAGTTACAGTTTTCCGGCACCTTGCTTGGCCCAGGATCGACAGGCCCCCCTCAACCTTTAAATATATGCACGTTCAGCCCAGACTGTCTGAGATATTACGAAGATTGAATTGTTAGATAGAATAAGCAATCGTGAGATCTCGTATTTCATACAGTGCACTTTCGTATATGACCAAGTATTGCCGTAAGATGTGTGTGCATTAGCATGGTCGTTACGTTCATCAAGTTTAGTGAACCTTGCCCCAAATAATAATTCATTTTCAATTTACCGATCATTTGTCGATTAGTTTATTTTTAGTAATTTCAATTTCAATTATAGAACTTTTGTTGGCTCAAGTTCATCCGCGCTTTTCGAGCTCCAAATTCTTGTGAACCAAATTTAATTGAAAAGTAATCTTCTAATAACATCATTCGTGTGAAGTGAATTTATTTTTTTATGGCTAAATGGGATAAGTTAAATTCGTGTATTTTTGGAATAACCCAAGTAGAAATCATTAGGACTAACCTAATCTAGCTTAGAACCAAATCAGAAGTAGAATTTCCATAAATGAATATTACCATACCAAGATAACTTGCGCAAAAATTGTGTATGTTTATTAGATTGAATATAAATTGTGAACTTTTTGATTCAAATATGGATATTGTTATTCCAGCCAAATGTACTTCGGGGCGTGTAATTATATTCCAGTGCATGACCTATGTTACCCAGCAACCTAACCTGTATTACAATATGAAATTACACGTCACTGGAATTAGGAATATGATGTATTACTTAACATTCTTCTATCAAAATTCTCTGGTAGTATACATTTAGGCAGTATAGCAATTATTAGAAAATTGGCACCAACTATTTAAAATTATGAACACAAAATACTACTGTAAAAAGTTGTTCTTTTTACAAGAAGTGTAATAGTTAAAATGCCGATTTTAGATTTTTTTAAAATAAAGATTTTTTTTTAAACTTTTAAAATTATTTTTCGAAGATGCTTATACACATTTTTTAGACATAAGTTTATGGAAATTCTTTGTTCTTAGGAGCTAAAGTTTTCGTTGTACTAATAATAATGATACTAAATTGTTTTGTACGAATATTTTTAAATATTATATTATATTTATCATATAGAACTCTATTATTTGTTACCAAATTAAAAAATGTACAATTTCACTAATCTTTGCATATTTTTAAAAAAAATTGTAACAAACTGAAATCTCTAAGCTTTGTATGAATATATTAATAAAACTTTTTCATTAAAAAGTTATTGTATAAGTTTATGAATAAAATGAATTTAATTTTTTGTTAGTTTTTTTTTT
>JABFPM010005649.1:0-11012 GCA_022817325.1 Idris sp. 1 HC-2018 | reverse complement strand
CTATCAATTCGCGCGTGTAACAGTGCCCGTGGAAGGGCAAACAAGGTCAGAAGTAAGTTCGCTGATCGCGCTAAATTCCAATAATACGGCGAAGTTGAAAGTTAACGAAGCTTAAACAAAGTCGCGGGGATTATGTTGCGAGTCGAGGCCGGCCGATCCGAGCCGAGAAGACACCGATAACAAAAGCGTACAAGAAACGACCGAGATCAACGACAGAGACAGCAGACAAGAGGCAAAATTTAACCAGACAGAGAGAACCTGCTTTTTGTAGTTGGACGTTTTGTTGCCGGGAATTTGAGCGTTAACTACTCGACGTTTGTCAATGTCCGTCTGAAAAAGGCGTCCTTCCATTTATTTGCAGAACACACACACATGTGTGTGTAATGCGAAATGTCTTTTGCGTAATGAATTGACGCGCTAATTCTGGAAGCAGCATATTTTTCGTCGATTTCACTTTTACCGATCGCAGAAGCGGGCCTTAAATAAGTAAACAGAGCCGAGGCCGGATGTTAATGTCTCGTCCCTTTCTTTTTCTTTTGCATTTTTTGTTTTTCCACTTGCCATTCATGACCGAATCGCACGCTCAAAAGGGGTGGGTTTATTTGGCTCACAGCTCGGCGAGGGTTGTGCAAAAAGTCGGCCTTCAAGCTTGCCGAGCAAGATAATTTTGGATTCGAGGCGAAATGAGAAAATAATGGAGGATCATCAGCGAGAAAATAATAATTAATCGCACAAAAGTGTTTTAATTTGAAATGCATTTACAATTGACAAGCATTCTTCATTTAAAATTTAAACTTTACAGAGAACTTGAGTCACTGAAAGTTCAAGAAAATAAATGCTTTAATAGTTAACGTTGAGTAAAAATTTAAAATGTTGATGTTTACAAAGCTTGAGTCATTAAAAGTTAAAGAAAATAAATGTTTAATGCTTAATGTTTTGGTTCAATCTTTCAAGAACATAAAATAAACAAATTAATTTCTTAATACTTGGTTTTAAATAAAAATTACAAATAACAAAAATTAACAAAAAATGTACAAAATCAGGAAACATTTATTAAGTATATTGGAATGTTATTTATTCTAATAATTAATTATTAATTGCAGTTTTTCTTTCGATTTGTTAAACCTTTTTGTTTGAATCAGGAAAAATTTTCTTTTATACATTATTTGATTTCAATCTTTTTAACACACGAATCGTCACGGAAAAGAAAGTTTTTCAGAATAAAATTTATTGATTTTTTGTTACGTTGCATAGGTTGTTTTCTTGTATGAGTTCTTTTTAGACAACCTGATATGAAAGGAGTGTTTTGTCGAAACCAATCTATCTGACTGCGAAAAATACAAAAATATTTGCACGAAAAGAAATATGTGTGTTAACTTTATATTCGGCTGGATTTAGAGTATGAATTCATCAATGGCTGCACAAATATTTCATATGAATCATTTCAACTACAATGATTTAATGATGTGATTTTCGGTTTTTTATTGTTATTTATGCTTTATCCTACTGTTCATATTTATCTTAAAAAATTTTATCCTGTTTATGGAAAAAAATTCTTTATAGTTGTATTTTATCACGAAATTTTTATAAAAGTAAAACAAAACCAAAATGATTACTCGCAACAAAGCCAGATAAAAGTGAACATTAAGGAAAAAAGACAAAAGATGGATAATAATATGGCAAAGTAAAATAATAATAATAAAACAGCAAAATTGAACAAAAAATCCTATTACTGTACTGTGCAATTACAAATTAAAAATTCCAAAAATTCCAATTTTTTACTCTACAAAATTTCTGTTTATCATTTACAAACACTAATACTTGAAACACATGAAGTGTAACATCTTATAATAGTCAAATTTTAATATCATGATCTTCTTATGGATAAATAAAGTCAATAAGGTGGAAAATGAAATTTTTTAATATTTCTCAAGCAAAATACTTTCATCGACTTTGCTCTCAACAAATTTTACTTTTAATTTTTACTCTTAAAACATGCACGTACTTTTCGCATTCAAAAAACGTAAAAATCATAAGAAGGAGAAAAAAAAGCTGTTCGAACTCTGCCATCATAAGCAGCTTCGACTCGGGAATTCCGCACTAAACCCTGTGTCTCAATTTGTATGACATCATTATTATGCCGTGAGTTTGGTCCCCGCTAAAAGTTTCAACCCCAAAAACCTCTTTTATGCGTTACTTCGTTTTTTTCTTATTCTTCTTCTTCTTCCTCCCCCGGCAAGTTGGCGAAGAGTTCTAATAGCGGCCATCGTGAGCATGAATGAGAATATATCTCGGCGCGCACAGGAATGATATAGCGACTGATTAAAATTAGTACCGTTAGCGAAGTTGCCGTAAAAGAAACAAACTTGAGGTATACGTTGCCAGTGCTCGCTCTAATTGGAGCCATTTTATCGTCGGGCTTTCTATGTTATATAACGAAATTCATCCCAATAAATCGCAACACATTAGCCTAAAATCAGTCCGCAAAATTAATTACCGTTACCGCGGTGGGAAATTAAACAAATTGGCGCAAACTGCGTTCTAATAAAACGCAGAAGAAAGCCAAGTTAACCGGCAATCCCCACTGCGCGCGTGCGCTTATAACTTTGGTAATCGTAATTAAAAGTTTAAACCGTTCAAAGTGACTGGAATTTTAATTAAAGTATCCCGCGCGCTCGCGTCCCACGTAATTTATCGCGGGGATCGCTCTTCGCAGGGGAGGAGGAAAAATCGTGCGCAACAATTTTCACCGACTGTCATTGTCGCTCGGATGGTAATGCGCCCGGCAAAACTTGGCGATAAATTTTCAAATTGCAATTGAATGAGCAACAAAAAATTATTGTTTACCACCTGACAGCCTGAATTGAGGCCGAGTTACAAAAGGAATTTTATACTTTACCGATGCGATTAAATTATGCATTTAAATATTTGTTTAGAGAAATAGCTCTCTCTCTCGGGAGAATTGAGTACAAAATTAACAAATTGATGTTGACTAAAAGTGTTGAAATATTACTCTTAATTGCAGTGAAAAAAGAGACAAACAAAAAACATTGTAGAAAATTCCAATTAAAAAGCGTTAGTCACTTATTTGTGTCGGTAGGTAAAGTACTTTTTCATTTTTTTTTCAACATTTTTTTAAAAAGTTATTTTAACGGTGCTTCAGCATTCAGTTAATCACTTTGCCGGTGAATAATTTTGTTGACATAATAATTATTCAGCACAAAGATAGCACGTACTTTTTTGATGTTCATCTTCCCATTGAACTTGCATCCTATTTTGATAACAAACATCAAGTGTACAATTGTTTTCCTAATAATGTGACAAAAATTGGCGTCGTTAAAATTTCATCACTCTCGCCACAACAACGAGTTCATTTCTGATAATACAGTTGGCAATTTCAATCTGCAATTGCCCAGATAATGTTATGTGTGTAAATATATTTGTGTGCAGAGATTTCTATATTCAGTAAAACGGCAATGAGCCTGGAGTGAGTAAACGACGTGTATATTGCAACGCAAATAAACGACGAAAGAAGAAGCATGCACAGGATACCATCGATCAAGTCTTTAATTACGCGTAAAATGCGTTGTGGGCGTAATTGGCGTGGACAATCGAACAGTGTTAGGCGAAGTTTCCTTCCAGGGCGGAGTTGCACTTTTTTTCCAACCGCGCACACGGCTATACGAAACATGAAATGTGTTTGTAGCTTGTTGACCAATTGTACCGTTCAAAATGACGATGAAATTTAATTTGCAGAAAAAGTATTGATGAATGGAGAAAGTTCATTTTTAAAATTATCTCGGGTATAGTGTCTTGTGTGTTTGACATTTTTTTTCTTTTTTCAATTTTCATTTTTCCTAATTAAATAACATTTCTTTTCTTCCTATATATGAAAAGACTTTAAGTAATGAAGACAAATTAGAAAATTAAAACTCGTTATATTAATTATACAAACTAATTATTTTTATTATATAAACTAGTGAACATGGATGTATATAAAAGAGGTGTATATAAAAATATATACTTTTTTTAAAGACACTTGACTATTTGATTTTTAGCATTTTAATTTCACTAATACAAGTAATTTCAATAATTCAAACGTTATAAATGTTAAATCATCATATTTTACATACATTTATATTCATTTCAATTTAATATGAATTCTTTTATACGAAATGTATTTTCAACAAAATGCATATATCGATTTTCCGAGAGAACATGACGTAATAAAAATATTCTTCTAACATGAGTACATTTTATTAATTTCGTTTTTTTTTATAATTTGAATGTAAAAAATTGAACGAAGATTGTTAAAAATATTAGAAATTCTTAAATTTCGTTTAAAATGTTGATGTCCAAAGTGCTTATTCAGTTTAATGAAAATTTTACATACAAAAATTTCGATACAAATTTCTGTGATAAGTTTTATATTGAATATTCCTTCATTCAGACTCTTCTGTTGATAATTGATAAAAGCAATGTAAAAACCGATACACTACAATCTACATTTTACATTCAATCGCTAAAAAAATTGCACTAAGTCAAGCATAAAACTCAACTATCGCTTCATAATCGAATTTTAAGCAGCTCTCGTTGGCTCGCGCCTTGATATAATGTTTATTATTAGATAATATCTGCTTGTAAAACCGATCCGGAGCATTTCACGATTACACTAAAAATAACCCGAAACCGTGCTCAAAGTGTATTTAACATTTTCATATAATGCATCGTCTCGGTTTGTGTATTACTTTTATTTTCTTTGTCGACAAAAAAAAGTCCATTAATTTACGTAGCTCTGTGAACTCTTTTAATACACTCAAGAACGGTTTACATGTGAACAAGAAAAAAGCTACGTGACATTTCACCTTACTGGTCACGACGTTCGTCACAATTTGGAGCAGACACTTGGCTCATGTGAAAAAATACATCTGCGTAACACCTTTCCTGCAAGATGTTTGGGAAGAAAAAAAAGAAATCTTTCATCGCCCATCACAATGATTCAAATCAAATTTTCATTTGAAACATCTGCTTTTTTTAATGAAACAACAAGGTTAGAGGGCGCATGCACTCAAAGTTACGTCGCGTAATTATATCAAACGGGTTGTTCGCGAGAGCAATAATTATAGCGCGACGCTGCTTATGCCGTTGTTTACCAACTTTTTTCTTCTTTTTCTTCTTTTACACGTGTACTAGCGACCGAGATAAAGAAACGTTATAGGTGCATCGCGTAGTCTTTGGAGAACTATAAAACCGTATTACACATTTATACCGCCAAATGCACTGACGATAAAAGAAAATGCGTTATTAAGGAATGTTTTTTCAGAGCAATTTTTTATCCGGAACAATGTAAACTCAACGTTTATTATTATTAACATTCGTCCATGTCAATGTATATACACACTGGAATCATTATAGTATCGTTTCCATTTCGAAAGAAAAAAAATGAATATGTTAAAAAAATACAACAAAAAGAAAGAAGGAACGAAAAAGCTTAGTTTACTAATGGTTTTTCGAACCCAAAACACTTTTGGTGCTCGAGGATTGCGCAAGCAAACATTATTTTGATTAATTGCCTGTTAATCTAGCTATCTTAGCGATATTTCTTCTGGCACCGTTGAAATAATTCTATAAATATTCGTCTTTTAACAGCGATTTCATGTGTTTGGTGTTTATTATCAGCGCACACACTTTAAAACGAGAAAAAGTTTAAGCATATGGCGGGTAATGTTAACGTCATTTGTCATGACGACAGCGAGCGATGAACAATTTATTGCTTTGGGAGAGAAAAGTTTGACGTACACGAAAAGATTTTTTTTTTCAAAACCAAAGGGGGCCTGTACAAATAATTTTCAGAATAAAAGAGAGTTTTAACACTTTCTTTATGCCTGCTTAGTATTTTGGATGCTTGTCGTGTCAGCTGACCAGAAATTGTCCGGCACAATTTGTCGGATAAAAAATGATCCCTTCACATTCAGTTTGTCCGCCACTTAAAACAATTCCATTACACTGAATAAAGGATCAGACCTTTTTGTCCAAACGTTTCTACCAAATGAAACAACTGCATAAATTTTTTGGTACAATTTTTTTGCATATAAAAAACAAAATTAATGTACTTTTTTTTTATTTTATTTTCTGTACTCTAAAAAAAGATGAGAAAAAAGTTTATGAGTGCTGAGAATTTGTTCACTTTATAAATGTTTTTTGCAAAGATAATTCGATAGAAAAAATGTGCATCAGAAAATTCATTTCAACGGAAATTTCATTTTGCGTTTGATTCGTTGTAAGAACGTGAAAATCGGTGACGGTGAGTTGTATTCAGAAGAAAGAAGAACACTGCTTCAAGAGAAGTAGTGAATATAATTTAAATTGATTTATTACAATGGCAGTCCGTTATAAGTACTGTCATTTTCTCTATCTCTCTTATTGAGTTTTAATGAGTGGAAGACTAATGTAGTATTCATAACGGATTGCAAACACATTTTCAGAATCATTCTTTGTGGGATATAATTTTACGTTCATGGTTTTATTAGAAGGTAAATATATTGCTGATTTCGGAATGGAGTCTCCGCTGGTAAACGTTATTTTAATTAAAACATAAACATGATAAAAAAAATTTTGTTGAGGTTTCTGAAACCGCTATTTTGTTGAATACAGTAGTGACGATAAAAAGTAAATTTTCATTATTATTTTTTTAATGAAATAACTTTATCTTCAAAGAAATGACATTTTTCGAGTAAACATTTATTTTAAAAAACTGTAACCATACGAAATATTTTTAACATACAATTTTTCTTTAAAAAAAGTCAAAAAACATTTTTACTCTGAATTTGAAATCAAAAAACTTATATGAAAGGTTTTTTTATCATAAAAATTCGAATATCAGATTAATTGTTTTACATTTAACATCATCGTTGGATCATAAAATTTTTATTGCGAAATATGATATTATGCATCAAATTATACTTCTCTTTTGCTAATCAATATATGATTTCGTTCAATCCGAATCAACAGTTTGAAAGACATCTGGCAATTCGATACTTAAATAGACACGCCTTATCGTCTTTGTTGTATCAGTGAATCATATAAGAAACCATTGTTTGATTTCAAATATGGTTATTGAGAAGAAAAAAAAAAGGAAAAAATGTTACCTTCGCATTGACTTATATTGTATAGATAAAAATAGTAAAACTTTCGGAATTTACAGGGAAAAAATCGTATCAAAGTTATGGATATTTTTTATCGGAAAACATTATCCTGTGAGTTCACACGGAGATAAATGTTGAAAAGCATATCATTTTTCGTTTTGAACGCGTTGCATAAAAACATTCGAAAAATTGAACACGACAGATCTGCGGATAGACGTTTTTTTCTATCTTTTATGATCTGCGAGAATTTTGTTTTTACCTTCTTTTTTTTACAGAAAATTTCTCTCTAATAAACAATAATTGTATTTCAACTACTGTGCATTAAAATGTCTAATTGACTTATTTATTAATATCCAATAAATAAACATTGAATAAATTGAACAAGACTGGATTTGCTCTTCCATTGACCTCAGTATTTCTCTTGAATAATTTATTTCGCGTTCAAATTCCGCAAATGAAATAAAGTTAGATAAAATTGACGTTGAATATAAAAATGACCGGAATATTTGAAAAAATTCTTAAAATAATTTCAACAGACTTACTTTACTCCATATGCTTGTAGTTGAATTAAAAGAAAGAAAGAAAAAAATTGCAACATAAAAAGTAAGAATGAAATAAGAAAAGAAAGCACTACGAGTGATATTAAACATCTCTCTCTCTTTCTATTCACCGAAGGTGTTACTGTCTTCGTACGTCGCACAGTTAAATATCGAAAGTTATTCTCGATTTCAGTCGAAAGAAGCTGCTGGTGTATAGGACTATATTTTTACACTGACTACTATAAGGGTAATATACTGTTTTTGTATGATTCCCCGAAAAATCAAGACTTATTATTTTTAAATTTTTTAGAACGAAAAATTGACGAGAATGATAAAAACGACGGTCTTATAGTGATGGGCGACTTTAACATAGATATGTTAAATCGCGATTACTATGCAGACAGATTAGAAAATATTTTTTTAACGAGAGGAATGATGCAATCAGTAGAACAGCCGACTAGAACAACATTTACTAGTAGCACCCTTATAGATCTTGTTTTTGCAAACATTGATTTAACAACTGTGATTGAAGATACACAAAAAGTTTCCGATCATGCTTGGATGTCAATTAATTTTAAAAACGACAATCGCGTAACTAAAAAATAATTAAAAAAAGAAATTTTAAACATTTTAATGATGAAACATTTATTAATAGAATGAAAAATACAGTAGACAGTTTAAACTATACCGTAAATAATCATAAAGACAACTTAAACTTTAAGGCAAATAATTTTGTAGATAAGATTTTTAAAACCCTGGACGAACTAGCATCGGTATCAGAAGCAGTCGTAAAAAATAAAGAAAAAAAATGTTTCACACAAGAAATTAAAAATCAAATAAACTTACGCGACCGATTATTTCAAACGTTTAAAATCACAAATGACACGCGGAATGTCAAAGATTTAGCAAGTACATTTAATAACTTTTTTATTGATTCGATTGAAAATATTATAGAAAATAACGATATTAATATTAATAGACCTAACTTATTCAATTTATTTAATTTTGACTGTCGCGACTATTTAAATAAATTTAATTTAATAACTTTAACGGATCTATATAAAATAATTATTAGTTCAGTTGCGAATAAAGGGTCACTTGACGGTATAAATAAGCGAATTCTTTTAGATGTAATTCAGTTAAAGGGTCAAGAATTTGTAGATACCCTAAACCTTTCACTTTCTTCTGGTGTTTTCTCTGATAAATGAAAAATCTCGACTTTAACGCCAATCAGAAAAATTAATCATTCAAATAAGGCCTCCGATTTTAGATCAATCAACCAGCTGCCGATGTACGAGAAAGTATTAGAGCTTATAATAAAACAGCAGCTGGAAGAATTTTTAAAAAATAACAAGATTTTAATAAAAGAACAATTTGGCTTCCGTGCAAAGTATTCATGTGAAACCGCTTTACAATTAGTTTTAGACAAACAGACAAGTGCAATTAGCGAAAAAAAGTATATGGGAGTAAATTTTCATTGACTATAAACGAGCTTTCGAAACGATAGATAGGCATCTTTTATTTAATAAACTATTTTATATGGAATGAGAGGTAAAGCTCTAGAGTTATTTAAATCCTATATTTTTAATCGCCGACAACGCACCTTCGCGAAATAATATTTATTTTGACGAACGTGAAGTAACGTACGGTGTGCCGCAGGGCTCTGTTCCAGGTCCCTTATTTTTCATATTATATATCAATGATTTTAAAAAACATCTAGGTCAACATTGTGACTTCAGGATGTTTGCGGATGACATAATGTTGTACGTTGCTGATAGGAGTATGGAAAGGTTGGAACGAAAATTAAACACTGTAATGGCTCTATTAGCCACATGGATGAGCAATAACAGCATGTTTCTTAATACCAAAAAGACATTCTATATGATTTTTAAAAATGACCAGTTGCAAAATAATAGAAATTTGACAATTCGATATAAAGATGATATTTTCGCGAGGACACGTGATATTAAATATCTTGGTATATACCTTGTTAAATGTCTGCGATTTAAGAGACATGTTGCATATGTGGAAGGTATTGTTGGTAGTAAGTTGGGTTTGTTGAACAGGGTTCGCATTTTTATCGGGCCCTGGACAAGAAACCAAATCTACAAAACCATGATCGCTCCGCATATGGAATGTTGTTCAACAGTACTCATCTATACCAACCTTGAGGAAATAGAGAAATTACAGAAGTTACAGAACAGAGCAATGCGTTGAATTTTACACTGCAATATTTAAACTCCGACGCGTAATATGTTAGACACTTTGAACTTTCTTACAATTGACAAGCGAATACATTGAAATATTTTAATTTTAATTTTTAAAATGAAAAACGGAGATGTCGCCCCAAAACTCGACAGAACAATCATCTTGCTCTGCCGTTTAAACAGACCTACGGTGATCAAAACATGTTAATATATAATGGATTCAAAATGTTTAACGAATTCCCTGAGAATTTAAAGACTGCGCCATCTTTGGATACATTCAAACGTCGATTAATGAATTAATTTAGACAGCGGAATAATTGACACGACTTTAATTATTTATTTTTATTTATTTAAACGTTTTTTATTTATTTATGAATATTTATTTTAATTGTGATCATGTCCGTTCTCATTTAATTTAAGTCATTCGTCTCTTAATGTTTTCTATTTATTTATTTTATTTATTAACTCGTCTGTTTATAATTTATTATTGAAGTGTGAATGTGATATAGTACACCCAAAGACCAACTTGCACCAAAATCAAACTGTAAATATATATTTTTGTAAACAAAACTAGCTAAGAACCTTAAAGATTAAAGCCTATCTATGTATCTCACACACACACACAATACCTTTTCAATATTTTCTTTCAATCAAAATATATGAAATCATAATTATTCATTTCAAATAAAAATATTTTTCTTGTACAGACTGAATGTATAATATTCAGTCTGAGTAACTAGAAAAATATTGCTCTTTTTTCACTTCTTCGTGTCTTTCACAAATTGTGTAACAGTTCACAAAAAAACATTTTAAAATTCATCACCGTCACATCAGCTCCGATGGGTAAATCGAAATTTTCAATTCGTCATAATGAGCAGACAATGGTCGAGCAATCTCGAATCAGCGAAGTTGCAATTAATCCGTCATTTTCTCACGCCATTCGTTGTGAGCAAAGATAAAAAAAAGAGACTTGCACAATCGAAGCAGACGAGAAAGGCTGTGAATCTTCGTTGCCTAAAAACATCGGGCTTGATTGTAACAAGAAAACACAAGAGAGAGAGAGAGAGAGAGAGAGAGAGAGAGAGAGAGAGAGAGAGAGAGAGAGAGAGAGAGAGAGAGAG
>JABFPM010005648.1:0-11012 GCA_022817325.1 Idris sp. 1 HC-2018 | reverse complement strand
GTTTTTCAAATTTTCATTTCTAACAGTATAAATATAAAAGTGACTATAAATCTTGACAATAACATTTTCAATATCAATAGGTAAGCCATCTGCAGCTGTTTGAATTGTATTATTTACAGTATGAGCTGAGCAACCAACGCCAATAATTTTTTGTTCGAGCGAATCATTTAATCTGGCAAAAACATTGTTAGTACCATTTCGGTTAACACCACCAAAATTAGTGTTCACATTATCTCCACAATATTCAGCTATCTTCTCCTTCAAATTGTTTTTTTCTAATATGTCTAACACAGAATTGCTAATTAACTTCGAAGTTTTCCCAGGAAGTGACACGAAATCAAGAACCTTTACTTTTACACCTGACATTACATCAAAATAGCGCACAATCGAAGGAAATAATTTAGTATCTTTATGATTAGATGCATCAGAAAATATTGATATAAATCTAACGGAATTTAAATATCGCTGAAGTTTTTCCATTGCGTATGGAGATAAAACTTTTGTTACTATAGCTTCACATTTGGTCCTAGCGCACGCAAATTTAATATTAAATCGTCCTTTAATAAGTTTAGATGTACAGTCCATCGATCGAAAACTTTGATTATGCTTTACTGTGTGAAAAGCAAAAGCTGCTTCGGAAATGGCCAATTCTTTTTCTTCTTTTTCAAACTCTTCTCTCCGAAAAAATGTGGTAAGCTTTGCTGAAGAAGCTTTAGCTAATACTGCCATTTTATGTGTGTCTGCAACGATGTGCCTAGTAATATCACGTTTTCCTCCAGAAGTTATAGAAAAATTTCCGTTACAAGTTTTACAATGGACTTTTCCATCAACTGCAGTCTTCTCAATAAAAGGAAATTCTTTGGCTAGTTTCTCCGAAAATGTACAGTCCCGCCGGGCTGACTTAGATGTGCCCATGATTAAAATCTATG
This sequence comes from Idris sp. 1 HC-2018, assembly GCA_022817325.1. Taxonomy (NCBI): domain Eukaryota; kingdom Metazoa; phylum Arthropoda; class Insecta; order Hymenoptera; family Scelionidae; genus Idris; species Idris sp. 1 HC-2018. The sequence continues at coordinate 10,083 of JABFPM010005648.1, read as the reverse complement.
TTGAATTTTACTTAATTCTAGCAATTCTATAAAATAAAACAAATAATAATTAAAAAAAATATTCAAATAAAGAACAGAATTATATTAGCTTTGATTGATACAAATAAAAATAAATTTTAAGATTTACCTAATTCTTATTTAATTGTGTGTTTATTTATAAACTAAAACATTATTTCTTAATTTAGACATTTCGGGTGCGCAATATTCTGTTTTAAAATTATAATTTCATTTGGATGTTGTTTACTTTTTTGTAAACATGCTAATTTATATTCAATAATTTCTACATTTTATAAACATTACATGAACTATGTAAAACATCCCCAAGGGAACACTCATATTGAATGGATATTGATTCGATTATCGCACTTCTATGAAATCGATGTTGAATTAATCTATTAATATCTCTCTTGCACAAATTGAATCAATATGGATCTTACTTTAAATAAAACTGAAAGATTTAAAGAATTCAAAAGGTTGATCGGCATCAAATTGTTTTAGAATTCACATTGACGAATAAAGTTTATCTGGTATTGAACATCCATATTGATTCAATTTGTACAAGAGAGATATTCACACATTTATTCGATATATATTTGATAGAAGTGTGATAATCGAATCTATATCAAATCAATATAAGTGTACCCTTAAGATCTAATTGAGTTTTATGGAACTGAGAGTTTATAATTCTTTGTAATCAATATTAACCTTAGATTCAGATGAACCAGTACAAAAGAAATCTGCACCTAATTATAAATCTAAAGTAAATAGTGACCATCCGACAAATGAACAAAGCGGTACGAGTATATTTATTTAAACTACTAATTTAAATTTCTTTAACTTTACATTAATGCATATTATATTTTTAATATTGTATAAGATATATAAAGCGAAAGCATTGTTATGCCTATAATAATTTTAAAATTTTATACTTGAATATCGCTTTACAATTACTTTGTATATTACAGACAGTTTAGTTATTGTTATCAATGCATTAAACTCAAAAGTGGAAGAGTTGACTGCTCTTATGTTGAAATCCATGGACATGTTGAACGAGATAAAGCAATTACATGCTGTTTCAGGAATAAAAATTCTTACTCCAGCCGAAGTTGCTTTAAAGCACAACATTGTGTTACCATTGAACACTGCAGATGAATTTAATGCATTTAATGAAAAAGTAAAATCAGATGCAATTTTCAATAGTGATATTGTAAGTAAAAGATGAATATTTTCTACTTCTTCCTTCTTTTCTCTTTTTTTAATTAACGTTTGGAAATTTCTCTGTTAAAAACATTCTTTTTTTACTTTTAAAAACATAATTCTTTTCGTTTCGAGATGCTCATCATATTTAATGTATCGTTACACATATATAGAACTATAATAATGTTTTTAATATTACTACAGGATATATTAGTGTTATTAATTCAACAATTTTGTTTATGCATAAAATTAGCGTAAAGCTCAAAAAATTGAAGATCCTTCAATTTTAAATCCTGATACTTTAATGTTTTATAATTTTATTAATATTAAAAAAATATTTGTTTTTTTTATTACGAGCTGATCTTCGCAGTTGAAATATGATTATATGCGATGGAATATATATTTAATACACGTTTTTTCAATGTTAATGACTTATCTGAATTTTATCATTATATGTAAACTTCTAATTTGATTTCAAATTTAATATGAGCTGTATCAATGTGTATCATGACTGAAATACACTCGTTTTTGCTTTCAATTAAAACATATTTTATTTAAATATCTGAAACCAATACCTTCCGTTACACCCTATGAAATCTCGATCATGGCTACATCATGTTACATGTTCCTTGTGTAAGGAATCCTGATCAGGTCCTGCCAGGGATATCTTGTACAGATAACCATATACAGCCCCACATCAAGTTGCCCGACCGGGCCCCTATGTGATAACAAGGCTGCCAGATCAGGGACACATTTCTGCCTCATCGAATTTTCTCCTTGGGTACTTGTAGTACCGCTTCGATGCGGTAAATGTCACAACTTTCAGCGTATCAAAAACATCGTGATCGCTCCGATCAAAAAGTCGCCATGTTGTTCGAGACAAAGAACGACGGAGAGGCTGGTCCAAAGAGAGGACAAGAATTTCTTCCCGTCAAATTGTGAAATTTGAAGAAATTCTTAGAATTGATAATAAGACTGCTCTGTCGTATGTCAATTGAATGGGCGGAATCAAATACACTTCCTTTAATGCTCTTGCAAAAAAGATATGGCAATGGGCGGAAGAACGTAACATTTGGCTATTCGCGTCATATATCAAATGATCTAGAAATACAATAGCTGATGCTTTGTCGAGATTGAATAATTCAGATACAGAAGGGGAAACTGCTGATAGAGCATATGAACAAATTCTTTGTAAATTTGGAAAACCGGAGATAGACTTATTTGCCTCTAATTTAAACTTTAAATGCGAACGTTATATATCATGATATTCTGATAAACAGGCTGAGGCCACCAATGCTTTTACTATAGATTGGTCACGTTATGAACTTTTTTACGCTTTTCCGCCTTTTTCCTTAATATTGCAGACTTTAAATAAAATAAAAATAGATAAGACCACAGGTATAGTGGTAGTTCCATTCTGGCCTACTCAACCTTGGCTTCCTATTTTTTTAGAAATGACAGTGGGTCAATATATAATATTCGAATCTGAAAAATTTTTACTTTCTTCTTCTTTTAGACAAATTCATCCGTTGCACCAACGCTTTTCATTGATTGCCGCAAAGCTTACAGGGAAAGTTTAAGAGCTCAAATTCCAGAAGAAGCATTAGATCTAATGGTAGCATCATTTGCAAAATCAACAATGAAGCAATATAATTCTGCATACAAAAACTGGTGGAATTTTTGTAATAGTAATGATAAGAATCTGTTTGATCTGACAATTCCTTCAATTATTAGTAATTTAACGTTTAAATTTAAAAATGGTGCGTCATATGAAACAATTTTTAAAAAAACGCAGATCAATAAAAATGTTTTAAATCGTAGATCAAATTGGGGTAATTTGTTCTAAGGAACCCGAATCTGTAATAAAAAATGGGGGTTCCTATTTAAGATTTTGAAGTTGCCCACCGCCCCAACCCCCAGGAAGCAGGGGTAGGGGGTCAAGTTTGGTATCATTGGATAGATTGTTTTAAAATAATTGATACGTATTTGTTCAGTTGGCGAAATGTGAATTATGTTGCCATGCGACCACCACTTTTGGACCAGGCGCACTAGCGCCCTCTCTTTGTTTCATTCTTATCTTTTTTAGTTCACTTTGTAAAGCCGTTCAGGCAACTTCGTTTTCGTTTTCACTTAAATAAATAAACGTTTTGGTTAGCATTAATTCGAGTGTTTGCGTTGTGTTATTGCCACCTAAAAACTCGGACAGGTTATGGGACCAGACATATAAAGCGAATACAAACGTTTGAGTTCAATTGACAGCACACGACACGATTGATACCGCAAGTCATCCGTGTTTCGGACAATAGCACGTGACTAAAAATAAAAGCAATGAGTTCGAGTGGTATTGTGCGCATTGAGGCATTGGGACGTGAAAACTATGACACGTGGAAAATGCAAATGCGCGCCATTCTAGTAAAAAACGATGCTTGGGGTTACTTCAGCGGCGCCACCATCAAGCCGGAACCAACCGCCGAAAACGCGAACGTAGCCAACATTGCAGAGTGGGAAACCAAGGATGAAAAGACGATGTCCGACCTGATCCTGTCGATTGGCCCCATTCAACTGAAATTGGTAAAAAACTGCAGAACATCGCGTGAGATTTGGAAAAAACTCGAGGACACGTTTCATTCAAAAGAACCGGCTTGTAAGGCTACGTTACTAAAGAGTCTCACTCTTCAAAAGATGAGCGAAGGTGGCGACATACGTGAACATCTGAACAACTACTTTGACTGAGTCGACAAGTTGGCTGATATGAACGTGAACGTCGATCCGAATTCACTCGCGATCTTGATGTTGTACAGCCTGCCGCCCAACCAGGCATGTGTCCACATCATCGGTTTTTTCAAACGGAATAAAAATCGAAACGATAAGAAAGACTGCCGGTTGGACAAAGAATTTGAGTGTATTCGCAAAATTTTATAATCGTTTAGTTATTAAGGACGATGTTGTACAGCCTGCCGCCCAGCTATGAAAACTTTAAAATTGCCATTGAAACTCGTGACGAGTTGCCAACGCCTGAGAATCTTCACGTCAAGATAGTAGAGAAGAATGACGCGAGAAATTTAGCCTCTTGATCAACGTCGGACCAAGGCGCCATGTTCGTTAAACGAAAAGGGCCGTCGAAGAAAAACGATAGGACCAAATCGAAGAATAACAACTCCAACGGCAAAAGCTATATGGACAGGGGACATTTCCCTTTCAAGTGCGTAAAATGCAGCATCAAAGGTCACAAGGTGGCAGACTGCAGATCGAAAGCCAACAAGAGCAGGTCGGAAGACGTGTCGGTGCTGGCTGTCGAGGAATGCGATTCGTGTTAGATTGCCACATGCGATATCGGGGACCGGTGGTGCCTCAACGTTCGTGACGATGGAGCAAGGAGCGAAAGGCGAGCTAAAACTGGCGAGCGACGCAACGGTGGAGATAAAGGCCAGAGGAATAGTCAAACTCACGACAAGACTGGATGGAGGTTCCTGCAATGTTATTCTCAAAGATACTCTGCACGTCTCGGATGTACGGACCAATTTGTTGTCCGTCGCCAAGTTCACGGACCACGGATATTCTGTCGTTTTCGAAAAGGACAGGGCCGAAATTGTTGACCAGAACGGGATAACCAGATTGGTCGCGAAACGTAGAGACAACCTCTATTTCATCGAGAACACCACCTCTGAGGGATGTAACATCGCCTCGAAAGTCGAAAACGGAGGAGCAACGGCTCAACTCTGGCATCGTCGGATGGGCCATATCAACTTTCGCGACCTTGTGGCAGCCATGAAGAATGGCCACATCCGTGGCGTAGTTCTGGATGACGGAATCGAAACCTGATCTGCGACGTGTGTGCGAAAGGGAAAATGACCCGTCAGCCTTTTCCAAAGAAAACCGACTACGAAAAATTGGAACTTGTCCATACAGATGTCTGCGGCCCCATGCGTGTCGCGTTAAATGCCGGGTTCAGGTACGTCATCACGTTCACGAACGATTGTACGCGATAGACCGAGGTCAGATTCCTGAAGGCGAAAAGTGAGGCTTTATCAGCGTTCCAGGAGTACAAGGTCACCGCCGAAAAAATGCATGGATCGAAACTAAAATATCTCCAATTCAACAGCGGACGTGAATACATCAACCGAGCATTCGACGAATACCTGAAATCCGAGGGAATCCAACGCAGGCTCACCATTCCGTATACTCCAGAACAAAACGGCGTCGCCGAGCGGAAAAATCGGACAAATGAGGAACAGATGTCCTACAAAGAAACTGGAGGGGAAGACTCCATTCGAATCCTGGAAAAAAAGACACCAGCGGTACACTATCTGCGGGATTTCGGGTGTAAGGTGTTCTGCCTCGATAAGACGCCAAACAAGGACAAATTCAGCCCTCGTTCAAGAGAAGGAATCCTCGTCGGATATTCGGAACAGTCAAAGGGCTATCGAGTGTGGCTTCCGTATACCAGGAAGACTGAAGTAACCAGGGATGTCACTTTCCGGGAGGATTTGAGAGTACCAAAAAGCGAGATTGAGGAATTTATTCCACAACGCTCCAGGGGAATGTCCCTCAAGGCTATCAGAGGACGTGATCGAGGTGGAATTCGAGTTGGGATGTATCGACAAGACACATGACGAGATCCAACCGGATGAGTAGGAGATCAATGAGCAGGATTATCCCTTCAGAGGTTTTTCCCCCGTTAACTGTCATTTACCGGAGCTCGACGATGGTTTTATCCCACCACGCGAAGCTGATGGAGTGACACCTGTGACGAGACGCGGGCGTGGGCGACCACAGATCCAGCGAACAAGGAGACGCGGTCGACCACGAAAGTTGTATGCCCCGCGAGAAGAGGAAGAAGCAAACGTGGCAGAAGTTTCGGTGTCCCAGGCAATTTCCAAACCCGACTCATCGGAGTGGATTGATGCGATGACCGATGAGGCAATCTCGCTGATCAAAAGTGGACTCTGGTCGAACGTCCCAGCGGCAAGCGCGTGATAGGCAGTAGGTTCATACTCCGAGACAAACACCACCCAGACGGCACTATCAACAAGCGAAAGGCACGACTGGTCGCTCGAGGTTTCGTCCAAAGACCGGGAATTGAGTTCCACGATACGTTCGCACCTGTGGCCCGACTTAGTACCATAAGAACGGCGGTAGCGGTGGCTGTTCGACAGGGTCTCAAAATCCGACAACTGGATGTCAAGACAGCATACCTGAATGGAGATATAGAGAAAGAGATCTACATGGTTCCAGAGCACTTCGAGGAAGTCTTAGATAACTTGGTCCAGGACGAGAAAACCGGCAAGGTTGTGCGAGCGAAGGTCGAGATGATGCTGAAGACGCTAAGCAGTGGAAATGTGGTGTGCTTGTTGGACAAGGCACTGTACGGGTTACGACAGGCTGGGCGCGCTTAGCATCGTTGTCTGGACACCGAGATGAGGAGGCTGGGGGCAACTCGATCGAATGCAGATCCCTGCATTTATTTTCTCGGACCGGCCGAAAATAGGACATTTATCATCGTTTATGTCGACGATATTCTGATTCTTTCGCGTGACGATGCCGAAATCAACAGAGTGAGAGATGCCCTGAATTCGAAATTTGAGATCAAGGATCTGGGAGATATAAGATACTGCCTGGGGCTTGAATTCGCAACGAGCAACGGAGGGGTCACGATAAGCCAAACGGGTTATGTCGTGGAAGTGCTGGAACGATTTGGGATGGCGGAATGTAAGCCTATTTCCACGCCGATGGAGCCTAGGGACGAAGCTGGAGAAGATGGATACAAAAAACGGCAAGCAAGTGGCTGACGTCCCTTACCGACAGCTGATCGGCGCACTGATGTATTTGGCATTGGGAACGAGACCGGATATTGCATTCGCGGTTAGTCATCTCTCCCAATTCAACGACTGTTATGGCGAATCACATTGGCGGGCCGCGAAGCGAGTATTGCGATACTTGGCAAATACACGCGACCTAGGCCTCCTCTACGTAAATTCAGCAAATCCTCCTGAGATGTTCGTTGACGCCGACTGGGCAAACTGTATAATCGATCGTAGGTCCTATACAAGATACGCTTTCATCGTGAGTGGAGCGGCTGTGAGCTGGGAGTGCAGGAAGCAACAAACCGTGGCATTATCATCGACAGAGGCCGAATATATGGCCCTGGCGGATGCTATGAGAGAGGCCATTCAGAAACAGAGACTTCTGAATGAGTTCGGCATTGATTTGGACACGGTGGTCATGAGAAACGACAACTTGGGAGCACAAAAATTGACGACAAATGAGATATACCACTCGCGGACTAAACACATCGACATGAGACATCATATGATCCGGAACCACGAGGAGAAAGAGACGATCCGAGTGGAATAAGCCCCAACGGATGAGATGCCTGCTGATGTGCTCACGAAAAGTCTTTCGAGAGTCAGGCACGAGAAATGTACACGATCGAAAGTTTTATTTTACAGTTAAAAAACTGTTTCGGTCGATTGTAGCGCCATCTATTAAAAATCGAAAAAAATGTTTCAGACAAAATGTTTGTAGTTTTTTATGACAAATCCGAATCTGCAATAAAAAATTGAGGTTCCCATTTGATTTTCTGAAGTTGCACCTCTTACCCCTAACAGGGGGTATGGAGTGGGGGGTGTTTTTAGTGTCATTGGATAGAGTTTCACAAAATATCAAACACGTGTTTTTTTTGTTTTGATTTTTCATTTGAACTTTTCAAAATAATTATCCTGGACGGGTGGTCTGGGACACCCTGTATATATATATTTAATTTTGATTGATAAAGTAAATATCGAAATTAATCTAGACGATTGTGTTTTGACGCGTCGTCAGAAATATTATTTCATTAAAAGAAAGAAAAATAAGTTAAAGGTGATATATTCATTGAATGAAATTAAAATGTGTTGTCTTGTTTTGAAAACATTAAAGTTGAACGATCATTTTAGAAGTGAAACGGAAGAAAAAATAATAAGATTTCCGGGATTTTACTTTATAACATCAAAAGGATTAATTCCTATTTGAAATTTATTTTCCTGGTTTGTTGAGAAAATAAACAACAAGTAATAAAAATTCTTCTCATTCAAATGATTCTAAGAAATAAGAAGAAAATAGATATCCTAAAAAATTCTGCACATTTTGCAAACAAAAAGGGCACGAAGAGGTCAACTGCAAGTCAAAGAAGCAGAAGCAATTAAATTTTCGAGAAGGCTGTCATTCAGCAGCTCCGCCGATAAGGAACATCGAAGTGGAAGAGTACTCAGATCCGTACGAATCCAATGATGCGAGCTCAACAAACAATCCCTGTACATCAGACCAGGAGGAACAAAACGAGCAATCCGATTATTATTAGATAACGGTGCGCAGGTTAGTGTGATAAAGAAAGGCACACGCAATTTTTCAAATTGTCATCCTAAAAAGTAAATAAGAGGCAGTCATGGGCAATGACAAAATTCTTCTTTTGATATTTGCAAATTAGAAATATTAAATCAATTAAATAAAATTCCGACCTATTAGCCTAAAAATTTCCGGCTTCCGATCTTAATGTGAAAATTCCGGGCAGACCGGTCTAATTCCGGTCAAGTGGTAACCCTAATTTCAATGCATACGGCAATCGCTGAGTAGTAATTTCACTAGCAATTTTTGAAATCATGTCAAATAAAAAATTAACGTGTTATTCAAAAATGCAAAGTTAATTTTGAGTAATATTATCATTGTTAGTACATTTCCTCAGCAATTGCCTTATGCAATTGCTAAAAAATTAACTAATACGGAAAGGATAATTAATTTGGAAGAAGAAATGAAACAATTTCGACATGAAAAACGAGAAATGTGGAAATTATTAGAAGAATAAATAAGTAAACAAGATGAATTATTGAGTGAAATCGAAAAATTAAAAACAAATTTAATTAAACTGGTTGATCGCATTGAGGACGGACTTTATAGTAAATACCAACATTTATCAATTGATATAACTTCATCGAAATTCGAGAGTAGTACTAAACAAAATCCCAAACAATTTTTAGAACAATTAAACCAATATTTGCAAAGGAGAAATATTCCAAATATACTGAAATTGATTGTCGTTGAAACCTCATTGAGTAGTTACCCAACGACATGGTTTTTTGCAAACAGGTCTAAATTTGAGAATAGTTATGACAAATTTTATTTGATTGATACTAAAGCACAAGTGCGGAGCAAATGGAAATCGAGAAAATACGACAGTAAGGAGAGTAATCTTGAAAGTTATTTTTTGAAACAACTGAATAAACCTCGTTATTTAGATTTTCATAGAGACCAACTTAACGTTAATTATGATATTATTCAACAATTACCTTTCTATGCTAGAAACATTCTTGCTTCTGTCGACCTGAATAATATAGTTAATTTAGATACTAACCAAATTAAAAGAAATTCAAATAATCAAAAATGTCAGTCAAATAATGAAATTAACGTTCGGGAAATGACAAATTATCAAAGACAAAACAATGCGGATAGATTTGGTAATAAACACTATAATTCGTATAGAAATTCAAACTCTCATTATCAGCGAAAATCATATGCAAATAAAAAAAATCATTGACAAAATCAACAGTCATCTTATAGATTTGATAATCAGAATAATGCGACAATTCTGTTTTAAACTAATTCCAGACATACAGAATCGTGTATTTCCGAAGAATGTTATTTAAATTTACCTGAGGATAGCTTACTTGAGTTGCCCATTACAAATCTAATTGTCCGTCCAGCTATCGGTAAAAAATATACAACTAGAAAAAAACAAATGATGCACGAAATCGTCATTGATAATGTTTGAACCAAAAATTATTTTTAATAATTCCAGGATTACGTTCCCTTGATTGGGGTACACAATTTCCAATTCATATATTCCAGTGGTCT
>JABFPM010005647.1:0-11013 GCA_022817325.1 Idris sp. 1 HC-2018 | reverse complement strand
TCTCCCATAAAATGCCAAGGGTGGTACATTGCCGTTTTTTCAAAATTAATTACAATAAAGAAATAATTTGAAATATCACTAAAAGTGTGAGAGAGACAGCAAATTTCCGTTCGACATCGCGTTAATGTTCACGTTTTAACAAACAAATTGTATTAGAAAAAGACACTAAAGTAGAGCTTAGAAAGTGCGTAACTAGGACACTAAAAAATGCGCGAACAGTGAGGGAATAATATACTGTTGTACAACACCTATCAATATGGGAAACTGAGGGAAATCTGTAGCTAAAATCGCTCATGTTGAATAACATAAATTGTTATCCAAACTGAGCTACGATTTTCGTAATTGTGTGTGATATTTAAAGTTAGGTTAGTCTCGTGATTATTGTTGGTCGGCTCACTAACAACAAACCCATGAGTCCACTGGCGATTTTTCTTAAATTCCGTTCATTTGACGTAAAATTTGTTACGTATAGATGTGTGCATGATTTGGTCGATACAAGTTCAAAATTGTGTACTCCCAATTCACACACCTATTTAAACTTGACAAATTTTACGTCAAATGAGTAGAGTTTAAGAAAAATCGCCACTGGATTCATGAGTTTGTTGTTAGTAGAGCTGGTCATAATCACAAGACTAACTCAAAGTTTTTTCTAAAAGATTAAGTTGGTTAAATCATAGGTTATTTTGACTTAGAACAATAGCTTCAGATTTCCCTCAGTATAAAGAATCAAAAAAGCGAAAAATCATTTTTTAATATTTTTTTATTATTTATACCAAGTAATTTCTGAATTCACATACAAAAGTTTAATTTACAATTTAAGAGGGTGGACAATACCGACATTACCGACATTTACAGATTTGTTGAATAAAATTAATAACTTGTTTTATTAATTAATTGTTGTCTTCAGGTTTGTTGCAAGGACCTCTGGTACCTGGAAGTGAGCAAACCCTCTGCGCCACAACGTCTCCAGTTGGGCAAGGCCCTCACCCAGTCGCTAGAGGTGTCCTGGACAGCAACGCCCTCTGCTCAGTACTACATTTTGCAGGTGCAAAAGTACGACACGCCGCCTGTGAGCGCGTTCTCGGCGACTCCCACCGCCACGACCACCAGCACCTCTGTCCCCGTAGCGGCAATCACGCCCTCTATCAGCAGCCCCGCACACCCCATAGCCAGCCCTATCGCGCAGTCCCCAAGCACACCCATGCGCTGTGCCGTTCCCGCGCAAACTCCGATCCGCGTGCAGTCAATGGTGGCGTCACCTGGCGTTAAGAACGTCACTGTCAAACCGCAGACCCCGACGACGGTGCCGCGTGCTGCTGTCACCGGTGCCACTAACGTCATTCGCATTCGTTCGCCGATGATCTCAGCCGAGCAGAGCGCCACTACGGTTGCAAGCAACGCGCCAGCGCAGAGCGCCGCAGCCATGTCGGGCATCGCAACGCTCGCCGCTGCGGCCGCCGCCACACCCAAGATCAGCATGAATAACGTCACAACGATACTGCCCCAAGGCGCGGCCAACGCAATTCGCATGAAAAATGTCCAGTCTGGACAACAGATTCGCTTTGCTGCGCCTGGCACGACGATGTTGCGCGCGGCTTCACCTCAGCAGAGCAAACAAATTATATTGCAGAAGGGACAAAATGTCGCGGGGCAGCCGCAAATTGTGCACTTGGTGAAAACCGGCCAGGGTATGGTCGCAACTGTGCCCAAGGTCAGCTTGATACCGGGCAAATCAGTACCAGTTGGTGGCACAAAGACCATCAACCAAGGCAAAGGTGAATTACAATTTATTTTTGATCATCTAATTTGTAGAACTTCAAACGTTAATGGTGAATTATATTTTTTTAGGACCAACAATTCTGAGGCTAGTAAATCCCAACACAGTAACAGGTTCAAAAATTTTGACGACAATGAAGACTTCGGGATTAGTCGCCATGAGCAAAGGACAGAGTATAGCTGGCAAACAGACCATTATGATCACAAAGCCTGGAGGCAACGGTGGTCTGGTTGGACGAACGAATCAAATTATTGTTGTGACCACGGGCTCGGGATTGCGAGCCGTGCAAGCTGTGACGACTTCGCAGGCGGGCGCGGGACAAGGCGGTATCACCACCCCAGTGAACGTTTTGCCATTGTCCGCGACAAATCATGTGACAAATCAGCAGGGTGTCAAAATGATCGTGGTGTCTTCCGGTGCTATGGGAGGAGGAACCTCCGGCAAGCCAATCACCATCACTGTGCCTGGTCAGGGAGGAATACCGAAGACGGTGACGATTGCCACTAAAGGAACACAGCAAGCTATTTTCAACCCAAGCAAAAGTCAAATTGTAACGATGCCACAAATGCAAAAAGCTCAGGTTGGCATTTCTTTTAAATTTGAGCTTTTATTTATATTAAAATAATTATTAACCCTTTTTGAAATATAATTTAGAAGGCAACTTAGAACAATGTCTTAAAACATTTTATGCATAATTTCACCCGTCAGTGTTCGCGCTATAGCATACATTTTAATTAAAAAGACAGTAAAGTGAGGTTGGAAAGTGCACAACAAAGACATTTAAAAATGCGCGAACGGTGAGGGGGTTGAATATGATGTTTTCAAATGTGCACGTTTTTTTCTTTTATTTAACAATAAATTTTTAATCTTTGTAAAGCTTGTTCATTTCAATAGACATGGGTAACGAAAGGGTTTGATTAATTTTATGAAAATATCTAAAAAAGTTTGTTTTATGTTTAACAATTACAATATAGCTTATATATATAATGCTGTCTGTTTGAATTCATAGTTTATTAACATTTTTCTTAATTTTATATTAATAGGAAGCTGTCACAGTTGCCGGAAAACCTGTAACTCTTCAAATGTCGGGTGGCATTGGAGCGAAAACTGTCACACTGGTTCCAACGTCTTCTTCCATTGTCACGACCGCTGCTACAACTGAAAATATTGAGACTACCAAAATGTTATTTGTTTCACCACAAAAACAACCATCTGCTACATTAGGTAAAAAAGTCTTAATTTTTCTTTCTTTGAAAATAACATTGTTCAAAAAGATAAATATTTTAAAATGAATATAATCTTTTTAGTTTTTAATTCATATTAATAATCAAAATATTCTCCAGCAACCACTTCTGATGGTCCCGCCACCACAGACGCAGCTCTCGCTGCGTTAGCAGCCGAAGCTGGTCTGATCGATCCAGTCCAAGAACCTTCCGGCAGTTTGTCGTTCATGGTAGCACCAGATGACGTCAGTGGTGATATCGCCAAGAACGACGAGTCCTGCAATGGCAACGAAGAATCCAATCTCATCGCCAGCAAGGATGCCATGCAGGTGGACAGTGAAGGCAACTTCGTGATTCCACAGGTAGATGGCGCTGCGGATCTAATTTTCGAGTCGGAGTCAGTTGACGAGCCGGACAGCGAGGACCAGCCGGCGGTAGTCGAAGAGCCATCAACCACCGAAGAAAACCAGCCGGAATCGGAGAACCCACTGGAACCGACAAATCCATCGGAAACGGAACCGGAAAGTGTACCGGAAACTGACTCCGAAGCCAAAACTGATACCGAAACCAAAATTGACACTAAAGCCCCACCGGGAACTAGCAAAACAGACGAAAGCGAATTAGCAGAGTCTGCGAAACAAGAGGAAGAATCAAAAAAAATTTCTGAAGAACCTAAAGAGTCGGAGGTGACGCCACCTGCAGAGCCTGTGGAAAGTCCCAAAGAAACGGTAGATGGTGCACAGAACGAAAATATTGAAGACACAGCCGAGACTTCAAAATTAAACTTGGAAGACTCTTCGAGAGGCTCGCAAGAAGAAACTGAGGCAAAGGCTACGGAAACAAAAGTTGACATCAAAAAAGAAGAGGGTGACGAAGAAAAGTCAGAAGAAAAGATGGAGGTGAAGGAGTTGTCTAAAAATCTGAAATCTGAAGAAGAAAAAAAAGAGAAGCCGATTGCGGCTGAGGAGGAAAAAATGGAAATCGGTGAAGAGGCGCCAGATAAAATGGATTTGAGTGAAACGACAGCGGAAAAATTAGACGAAAGCAAGCAGCCGGAGAATGTAAATTTAAAAACTGTACAGGAGCCGGAAGTTAAAGAACCGGAGCTAAAAGAACCGAAGACTGAGGAACCTGTTAGTAAAGAGGAAGAAAAAATGGACGTGGACGAACCGCTAGACACCGATAAAAAAGAACCACAAACATCTGCTAATGATGTAGATGGCATTGCGACGCCAGAAATAAAAATTGAGAGAAATTTACAGGTTTGTATTTTTGAGTTATTTTTTATATTAAGCTATTTATAAAATAATGTGTAATTAAAAAGAAATGTTTGCAGGATCTTCCAGTGGCAGTGGCACAAAACGAACCAGAAGAAGAAGAGGAACAGCCTTCTTCAGCAGTGTCCAATGGTTATGTACCAGTTAACAAAAAGGAGCCAGAATTGCCGACAGTTGAAAAGCTTGAAAAAACGCAGAGTCCAATTAAAATGGATATCAAAGACGAAAAAGTAAATATCAAAAACGAAAAAGAAGAAAAACCTACAGACGATGACTCAACGGCACTGACAACGTTGGCCACCGCTGCTACAGCACAACAAATTAAAATGAAAACAGAACAGGTAAGTTCTATTTTACATGGGTTCGTACACGTTTATTCAACAACAACAAAATTATCACAGGTAAACTTATCCTAAAAATAAATGTATCTGGGTATAATTATAGTAAAAATAATGTATATAAAAAAATTTAACTTAAAAAATCATTTACTTTCTTTTTTTTAATTCGCAAATCAATTTGAGTATCACGTTTTATCATTCAAAAACGTAATATTGACAAAAGTTATTATAATTTATTAAGATAATTTCTGCGTGTATAAATTATATATTTTAAAATTATAGAATCGAGTTTGTATATACGGTATTAAAAAAGTCATATCTTAACATAAATTTTATTTGATTGATTACTTCTTGTGATAATTTATTTAGATAAAAAAATATTTTTATCTATGTACAATTAATTTATTAAAAATTTTCATTACAAAAATAACTGCCGCAAGTATTGCTTATATAATTTAGAAACGACAAAATATTCATTTAATTAATTCCTGTAATAGTTTTATATAAAAATGATGAAATTTGTATAAAAAAATTCTAGCCATGAAAAATGACAACTCTTTTTAATATTTAGTTATAAAAATATATTTATATATATTGACAATTAATTTATTAAAAAATTGTATCTGCTTAAAATAAAATTTATTAAATATAATTTTAAGCAATTATTATTATTATATTAATAATTATTTATAGAATAATTTTCATGATGTTCACCTGAGATAATTTTTGGGATAAAGATATTGGTGACCATTTTATAAGGTGTTTTCCAACTTCCGAAATAATGTATTGCTAAATTAGTAATATATTAATGAACACATTTTGAATTTAATTTCTAGATTGAGGATGAGTGGTTTGATATTGGTGTTACTAAAGGAACGAGTTTTACCGTCCAACACTATTATCTACCGGGAGAAACGCCTTTAGATTTCACACAATCTTTAACGATGGACGTTTTTAAAGATAGAACCAAAATACCTCTTGAACCAGGCACCGTTTACAAATTCCGAGTAGCTGCTGTCAACAGTTGTGGCAGAAGTCCTTGGAGTGAGGTAAACCTAATTTTATTTTTGTTATCGAAAATTAAAAATCAAATAATAATATTGTTCTATAATGGGAAATATTTTTGTTTAACAATAGGTGGCGGCGTTTAAAACTTGTTACCCCGGATTTCCTGGTGCTCCGAGCGCAGTCAAAATTTCAAAATCAGCGGAGGGAGCGCAGTTATCGTGGGAGCCGCCGCCGAGTAATCTTGGACCAACTCTTGAGTATACGGTATACTTGGCTGTGCGCAGTGCCAGCCAAAATAATGCCGGCGAATCCACGACTGTTTCAACGACATCAGCCCAACTTGCATTCATTCGAGTGTACAGCGGACCAACGAACTCATGCACAGTACCCACAAGCTCGCTCAGTGCGGCTCACGTAGACACCACGACAAAGCCCGCGATTATTTTCAGAATCGCTGCCCGCAATGAAAAAGGTTACGGTCCTGCGACCCAAGTCAGGTGGTTGCAAGGTAAGAATTTGAATAACTTATTATTTTTAAATTTAACTTTAGATTATATTGTATTATTTTTTTTACCTAATATTGAATTGCATAAACTAATTTAATAATGCAGCTTATTTTTTAGATTCTGCAACCTCTGTAAAAAGCAATGCTCAGGTGAAAAGACCACTGGATGCGCGCGCGCAACTCAGCTCGCCACAAAAGAAGGTCAAATTCGAAGCGGGTGATAACTTTTCGTGAGTCACACGGTTCGTTCCTGGCGATATTCAAAGTGATTATGTTGATTAATTTCCAGACAAGCGAAACGCCACACGTAATTAAGCAAGAAAATAAAATATATGATTAAAAAAAAGATAACTCTGCGCGTTCGTGATAAACAAAGGGACGGTGAATTGACAACATACAAACAACAAAATAAAACACTATAAACTCTCTTTCCTTATTCAATCATTCGCCATTTCGTTTCAATCACACAATCAAGAGAGTGCCTCTCTGATTGTATGATAAACAATAGCGGGAGAGTTCGTATAAATTTATAAATATATATATATATATTATAAATATAAATAATTTAAGAAGAATGCAAAATCTGTTTTTTTTTAATTTCTTTTAACTTTAACAGAAAACAATAAAATAAAAAAAATATTTTTTTCCTTTTTTGACGCGCGAATACTGCACCGATTGACGAAATAGTTTTTAATTTCACTCAGCGAAGTATCTATGATTAATCGATTTTACATATTATAAATTAAAGTATATATATATTTAGATATATATAAATCAATATATATATAGATGCGTGTATTATAACTATACATATACATTATATATATATATATATATATATGAATTTATATATATGAATTTTTAGGTGTTTGGAAAATTTGTTCCCTCGTATAACGAGGTTTTTTACTGTGATGAGAATATGTGCAGGCTTTTTAAAAACTAAAATCACTATTTAAATGTAAGTTATATTTTATTCTCTTGGTGTATCTTTTATTTAAAAGAGATAAGAATAATACATACATTTGAAAAAATATGCGTATACAACTATGTTATAAGCAAAGCAAAAAAGAGTTTGACTTCTACTTTATGAAAATGGAAAACAAGTTTTTTATTTCATTTCAAAATTAGGATTTTAACACTAAATAATATTCTTTAAGATCTCTGACAAGGATTGTCTCTGATTAAATAGGCACACCATACTTTTTTTATTTTAATATATACCTAATTGTATATTAAGATAATGGAACCATTTTTCAAGTTGATATATTTTTATCTTTTTTAAATTAAAAACACTTTGATATTACTTATTTTGAAATAGATTTTTTTGCAAGTTTGCACATTTCCGTCACAGTAAAGAATTTCCTTAATTTTTTTGCTCCCTCTAAAAAATCTATTTTTTTCTCCCCAACCCCTTTGTCTTCGTTTCCATGCTTTTTAATCTAACGAACGATCTTTTGAGAAGATAATTTTATCAAGAACGAGTGTTTCTGTGCAATTGCGAATCGGTGTTAGTTTGGAGTTCGTTTAAGGTGATATGTCGAACAAGTTGAAAATCCGTAAACTGTCTCTTTTTTACTTGTATAGCATAGAAGAAAGACAGCTTACAATCTTCTAACAAAAATCAAATCAATTGACGCGGACTCGATGATGTCAAAGCGGTATTCTGTTTATTAAAAATAATAATGATAAACGGATTGAATCGATACAAAATTGTGACAAAAAATAATTTTGCATACTATAATGTGCTTCAAGTCTATTTAATATATGCAGAGAATGATTGGCCGATCAATTTTAATTTGTATTAATAAATAAAGCAAAATACAAGAAAAAACGCGACAAAACTTCTCACGATTTGTAATAAATTTTGATTCTTCTGTTCTTACTTTTCTTACAAAATAATTATACATAAAACAAATTTGAAATTTTCTAATTGATTGATCAAGATATTTATAAAAGTTCAATTTGTAATATTTCAGCAATTGATTTCGTGCGAAGTTAGGTTGCTAGTATATTTTCACAAACTCTACATTTTGAACGAAAAATATTATTTATTCGATCAGCTGTCATTTCAATCGAAATTGTATCAATAATTAAATGCTGTAAATTTACATGTAAAATTGAACAGTAATGGTTTCGTTTTAACATCATCCAGTTGTTCGATGTCAAAAGGCTCCCGCGATGCGTAATTGAATGATATATATATACAGTTTTTTTTTTAATAACACAAACAAGATAGAAATTGCATATTTTTACAGTTGCATAAGTTGGGACGAGAAAAATAAAGATTAACAAAGTAATTATTACAAAGGTCATCGGTAATATATTTTCAAGACTCCAGAAACGCCGCTTTGGATTAAGACGTGTTTTTCTTATACCACCTAACAATACCGTGTTTCGAGTGCGAACACCAGCAGATGGCGCTGCGTGAGTTTAATTATGAAGCTACGAAACAAGGGAGTTGAAAGTTTATCTAGTAATGATAAACTTATACATAAACTTATATTAATGTATACTTTAGAATATTTGTATATTACACAATGGAAGATTGCGATTATGAATTGCGAGACTTATGCAAAAATAAATTAAAAAAAAACTTAAAAAAATACAAAACAATCTATAAAAAATATTGTCATCTACGGATTGCGTTTGATGGGATTTTTAATTGTGCGGTTGATTTCAAATGATGCAAAGAAAAAATGATGCAGATGGATTAATAATGATTAAATTCAAATAAAAATAGAGACAGACCTTGATTTGAGACATGAAAAAAGGGTAATGTAAATAATATTTTTAATATTATACAAGAAAAATAAAGTGATAGTAAAACGATTTTCATGATACATATTTTTCGAAACCGGATTCGCAAGTGTTTATTGCAAGATTTTTTTTTGTTTTTATTATTATTATTATTTTTCATTATTTCCTCTGGACAAATTTTATGAATTTTATGTATATTTTTTGGTTTATCAAAATGTTTCTTTTGTAATAATGAACGTAAACTTTTCTTTGTTTCGTGAAAGGATAGTTTTGTTATTACCCAATGTATAAACTTTATAATTAAGAATAATTATGTAATCCTAGATTGAAGTCTTATCGAAGATTGATGGCGCCGGTGAAAGAAATATAAGATATGTTGCACAAGGTGCGCTAACCCATCCTGTTATATAACTGTCGAGGAAAAATAAAGTGTACATTTTACCAAAATTGTCTCGGATTGTAAAAATAGTACTTTAATTGTATTATCAATTCTTTGATTTATTTTTTATGTTAAATTTTAATTTAAATGTTCATTATACAAAATTTGCAGAAGCTGGTATAAAATTGTTATATTAAATTTTCGATTTTAATATTTTTGATAACAAGTATAACTTAAGTCACCAAAATATAAGATAAAATGCAGGATTTTATGTGCTTATAAGAATGAAGAAATTTTCGACAAGTGCAGTAAGTACATTTTTTCACAAGTGATTGTTTTTGCAACAAATGACTTTTATTAATCGAGCAATTGATTAAAACTTTTAAAATTTAATTTATTATTTTTACATTTTTTCTTTTTTGTAAATCTAAATAATACTAAAACATTTTGATTTTGTTTAAATGCATGACAGTGAAGAGTCCTGATCTTGATTTTCAATTATTAATTTTTCACAAATTAATTTGACATACTATACATCATAGGTCACCTAAAAACCGATAATTATCTATTACGTAATATTTTAGTGTATTACTGTTTAGACATCAAAAAATTTATTTATTAAAATTTAAAATAAAATGTTTCACGGCAGTATTGAAATTGCCAGCTAAATATTTTAAAAATTAACACAATTATAAATAATTAAAAATTTACATTTTTGTAAGAACTGAGATATAAAAAATATGTTAAAAATGGAAAACTTAATAAAATTAAAGTTTTTTAAATTAATATTGATGAAAATTTAAATGAATTTACAATGCAAATATTAAGATAAATTATTGTCACCATTATTAATTAAAGCACTTCATCCAAAAGAAATTTAAGCACCAAAATATTCATTTTAGACAATATTAAAAGTATATTGAGGTAACATTTTTAAAGAAAACATAATAAATGATAGATTTTAGCACAATAAATTATTATTTGATGATTTTTATCGTAAAAAGATATTCATTCATAATTGGCTAATAATACAATAATTTTGTGCAGTGTAACAAGAAATTCAGTTGCGAATTGTTTTTTTCATTCAGAGCCACTAGTTTTTTTCATTATGAAGTTCAATTTTTGCATGAACAAAGATGAATAAATAGTTTTTTATTATGAATTATTATCTTTAGTTTTATTATAATTTATCATTATTATTAACTATAATAAAATTAGACATGAAAGATATTTTTTGCAAATCTTTGATTTTGGTACTTAAAACCCTTTTTAATATAGTGCTTCATATGATTAATCGATTTTATTGCGATTTGCATTATTTTATACTTCGGTGTCTTCGCACTAAGAAAAATTTTTACACCTATAATAAAACGGAACAATTTTGTTTGATTCGTTTCTAATTTGCTATTTTTTGGTGATAATTTTTTTTAATGCAAATCAGTATAATTAAACATAAAATATTACATATCTATGTATAAATTTTTATTACACAAATATTTCTAGCTTAACTATTTTATGAGTTTCGAGTATAATAAAAAATATATATGGGTAATTCTCTAGAACCTTTAACTTTCAACTTGTCACTTTTTGGGAAAAAAAGTTTTAGCACATCTTAGTTTTATAATAATTATAATTTATTATTACTTTAAAATTAATAATATAAAGTCAAACAGTGTTAAATTACATACGCGTAACTTTAAATTGATAATTAATGGTAAAAACATAAGTAAATATTACGTTTTTGACAGC
>JABFPM010005646.1:0-11013 GCA_022817325.1 Idris sp. 1 HC-2018 | reverse complement strand
TAGCACGGCAAATTGGATTCCAACGGCTTACTTAGTTGATTAGCGCGGCGAGTGATTATCGAAAGTCACTAAAACTTCCAAAAAACGCACGCGTCCGACTGCGATTTGAGCAAAGCTCCGCCCTTTTGTTGTATGTTCACGAATGTACGGTTGTGTGCGTGTATGACGTTATTATAAGGATGGATAAATGTCGTCACACACGCACACAGTCGTACATTCGTGAACATACAACAAAAGGGCGGAGCTTTGCTCAAATCGCAGTCGGACTCGTGCATTTTTTGGAAGTTTTAGTGACTTTCGATAATCACTCGCCGCGCTAGTCAACTAAGTATACAGTTTTTTACTTATAAATAATAATCTAATTCACGCAAATAATTATAGTGTTTATGATAACATTAAATTAGAAATCATTTATTTTTAATTTATAAATCTTTTCTAATCATAAGACGCATTTTTAAATGTACACAATCTTTTTTCTATCAATTACATACGGGCTGTCCATAAATTACGTAAGGCCGTGTAAGCAAGTTAAACATATGATTTTTCAGGAAACAGACAAAGACAATGCTATTAAATTTCCTTACGTAATTTATGGACAACCTCCATACATTGCATGGGGTGGTAAATAATAGTGTGACTCCTTTATTATATGCTTTACTTTCTGACAAGTCTGAAGAAACATACATTCGTCTGATGAAGGAAATAAAAAATTTAATTCCTTTTGCGGCCCCAAAAACAATATCTGATCATAAATTAGGGTTTATAAATGCACTTCATAAAGTTTTTCCAGACGTGAGTCATAAAGGTTGTTTTATCCACCTCAGTTAGTGCATTTATCATTATGTGCAAAAAAATGTGTAACACGGCGGGTTCCACCCCTTGGACTCAAGGATGAATCAACCACCGGTTATTTGGAGTTGGAGACAGTTTGTTCGCGGCAGGTTATTTTTACGGAATAACCAAACCGCGGGATGGTTGTCGTCGGCTAGCTCGCGAGCACGGGGTTTAAGTTGGCAAGCAGTTAATTATCTTATTTAATTCAGCAGGGCAGATCTGATTATATCAGACCAACGTTATTATACATTAAAATTTAATTTTATGTATCACTTGCATCGAGATTTATTTGAAATTGTCTCAACCGAAAATTAAAAAAAGTTAATTTTTGTTAATCAGAAGTTGACACGGCGGTCGTTGACCTCTCAACTTGTAACTTCTCGAATTAGTTGTTAGTTTGAAATTTTGCGAATTAAATTAGGCAAATTATCTTGTGAAAATTTCAATTTGAACCTTTCATGTTGTATTTTAAATAAACAATAGCATAAACGAACGTTGCAAGTTGGCACCAAGTGCCCATGTTCCGGCGTGAGAGCGAGAGAGATAGCGATCGGGGTCGCTAACACAGCCTAGAGCGAAATGGCGTGACTTTTCTCAAACGGCTTTTCAAGCGCCGAAGATATTTTCTATTTCTTAGGAGAGAAAATAAATCATTACTCAGTTGATTTATTTATTTAAATTCTGTATCAGGGTCGGCCATCAAGGGCCCGCATTTCATATAAACGAAACGGACTCACCGCAGGTTTGCGTTGACCTCAATCAGCGGGGTCGGTTACCCTGGCTAGCGTTTCGGGACTCACATTTCCTGGTGAAGATCCTGGCACGTAATCCTAGAATCCTTCAGTGCATGCTCACTCACAACACAATTTACAAATTTTTCTTTATATTCCTCGCCTTTCTCGTGATCTGCTTCAAACCGAACACCCTCGAAAATTCTCCCCTCTTATCGCCTTTTTCGAAATTATTTTCCTTCTCGAAAGCTGCTGCCCTTTTTCGGACTTTTGTGTCTGGACCCGCGCTACTTTTTTGGCAACGGTGAGCGTTATCAGTGACGAATGAATTACATGCTGAAATCACCCGTCACAAATGGTTTTAAAAAAATGTATGACCCAAACTGAAATTTTGCTCTAAGTATAAAAAATATTAGCTTTGCTTGCTATTGGGGTTAATTTGAAAACAGCATTTAAACAAAAACTTTCATGTAATCATTCAAGTATTTGGAAATTCATTGATGCTTTGAAAAGAGAAGGTGCATACAATTATTTATACACATAGCAATTATTAAATGGCCAATAACCTCCACGTAAAAAAATGAAGTATAAAGATTCTGCAGAACGGTTAAAATATATTATTAATTCTTTTGAAACATCTACAGATTTAATCACATATTCACGAGGTGTAGCAAATAACATAAAACTTTAATAGTTTTTTAAATATACTTAAAAATTTAATATGATTAGTAACAATAAACAAGCATTCAAATTTGTGCACTACAATTTAATTGCATTTGGTAAAAGTATGAAATAACCTGGGAACACAAAAATTATGGTATAATGCTACAACGCATCCTTCAAGCGAATATAACAGCTTACAAGTGTAAAATTGATTGTAAATTTGTTTCTTCTTTGTGAATAAGTAAGAAATTATAAAAGTAATAAATATTTATATAATTATGATTTATTAATGATGTTTATAATATAAACTTGAACGAAAGTTTAGATAAAATTGCGAAAAACATTTTTTTTCAAAATCTACACTCAAAAAACGACTTACCATTTGACAGCGATATAAGTATTTCTAACGGCATATGCCTGTCGTTAAAAGATATTATTGTTATAGCAGAAATCTTGCATCTTTGCATTAGACATACTAATATAGCTGACTAAATATATATAATATACATTAACCTATGTCACTTGTAACAATAAATGAAATTCTTGAGTTAAAAACAGAAAGTTATGTCTGCATCAAACATATTGTATGCCTGAGCCATAAATATGCATCGGTAATGCAGAAATATTCATATTTCAGAGACATCTAACGAATTTTAATTGTGATCACTGTGACGTGTTTTACTTTGTTGCCTTCGTTACTTAGTCTTTTATATAATAGAAATTGAAATCGTTTTTATTCTAAAATTAAATTTAAGCGCATTAAAAAGTAAGTAAACAAAAATTACTATAATTATAATGAATAACTATGCGTAATACTTTAAACTTTAGTGAAAACTGTTGTCATCATTTACTTAAGGTTATGAAAGCTGTTTTTAATTTTGATTTCAAAAATTATTTTTCAATGAATTTTTTTCAAATATTTTATATTCATTCGGCTTTATTGTAAAAAAAATGAATTGAAACAATTTTAATAAGAGTGATAAAATAACCTATTTTATAAATTTAGATGGATGATTATGTCAAATCGCATTTGAGAAGTTGGAATTTGGGCAATTACATTTCAATTTTCGAAGGTAAATTTTTTATTTTTTTTATGATTATATAATTTTTAAATTTATAATGAGAATCGTAATGATTAAATTAAATGTTGTCATTTGAAATTATTCATAACAAATATAAATAACAATTTTTTTTTAAAAAAAAATTATTATTTCCTAATAGTTTATTTTTATTTTTCTTGACTTGCAGAAGAAGAGATCGACGAAGATGTTTTTAAGCAAATGAATAATTCTCTTTTGGATACATTAATCAAAAAAGCTGGCCCTAAGTTCAGATTTTGGTTGAAATGGAACGAGGAGTTCGGTGAAATTGCGAATGTAATATATATTTTTAAATATTTTTAAATATTTAGAATACGGTATAACCTAAATTCTATTTTATTTAATGATTTTAAATTAAGATTTTTTAAACTCATTTAAAATTTACTTATAAATGCATAATTTGTCCATATTATCAATACTTTATACAAGTTTGAAGTTAAAAATACCGTAACTATTTCATTTAAATAAAAATACCTTTAAAAAAACAAACAAACAAAATAACTGACAGTAAATATTAGCTCTAACTCTTTTTTTGTAATAGTAATTTTATCATATATAGTACATTTGAATTTATTTTAAAATTTGTTAAAAGTAATTTTTTTGTATAGATTTTTAAAATTAAATTAGTTTGTTAGTATGAAAACGGTAAAGCCGAGATGATTCAGTATTTGAAAAAATATCACATGTATTATTTTGAATAGATTCTTTTCTTTCTTTATCTTTGAATATAATGATGAAAAAAGATAAAAGAAATTCAGAATTATTTGAGAAATGTTTTTAAATACAAGCAGTATAGTTTATATTACTTTGTCGTCTTTGTGTGCATTTTAACTTATCTGATGAATTGTTTTTATAGAAGTCTGTCCCAGAATCACAAACTGTACCACAAACAAATTCACAGAGTCAATTTCAGTCACCTAATTTTGAAAATCCAGGTAATGAACACAATATGCGAAAATACTTTCAAAACACCTCTTAAGTACTAACCTATAAATATTATTTCATTTATAATTCCCTTATGTAACTTTAACTTTTAGGAGATCAAGGCAAAGTTGAAGTGGTATACGTTGCTGAAACTGAAGGTGATGGCACAACACTCCCCTTACCTAAATTAAAAGATGCACAAGAATTTCTTGAGCAGATACAAAATTTGGGACATTCTAATAAAGATAACCAGAAGTCATTATTTCAGTTAGTAACAGCACCACCAGCTGCTGCCGAGGATCCGCTAACTATTTCAAATCCTAACGAAATCATTGATATTTTGAACAAGTCCACTAAAGGTATACTTATATTGAAATCGTACGAAACAAAAAATCGTATTGACCCTGATAAACGTTCAAGTCTTGCTGATGCTATTATCTCAGTTGAGATTTTAAATCACAGAAATTATATGTAAGTTTTATTGGCACTTATTTATTTAAATTATTGGACTTTTACATGCATATTTCTAATTATATTTATTTATTAAAATATTATTGACTGTTCACATATCTAACAATTATCAATTTTAAAGAATAAATTCTCCAAGATTAAAAGAACTGGCAGCAAAAATTGCTGTAATACTCAATGGTGAAATTGCAGAAACTTATTTCGTTCCGTACAGTAGTAACAAGTTAACTGGAGATAAAGCATTAGCTAAGGGCAAATTATGGACTTCATATAATAAGTATAGAACCAAACTTAATAGAATGAAATAGAATCAACTTCCAAAAAGGCTAAAATTGGTGAAAAGACCAAGAATAAGCCTAAACCGTTTGTGCTTGGTGACAGAGTTTGTCTTCAGGCGTTAGGTAATTATTATGAAGGTTCAAACTATCGGTGCATAAGTTTTTTGATGTAATAGATTATTGTTTATAAATATTATTACTTAATTTTTACAGATAACGGCGAGGACAATAAAGACATGTTGCAGTGGTTACAAGATTGTTTGGAACCTTGGCCTACAGTACTCCTATATTGGGGCAAAACTTGTTTTCCTAGAATGAATATTTTGACAACAACTGATATTGAATCACACGAGTATATTGACAGATATAAAGTACTCAAACAGCCCGACGGTTACCAGTTGGTAAAGTTTTATCTTTTTTTTCGAAATTTCAAGCAATAGTTTCCTCGATTCTATAAAAATTAACTAATTATATTTTTGCAGATGGACATTGACTTTACATTTCTTCACGCTGACAAGCAATTGTCTCTATTTATTAAATCTGAGACTTTTTGCAAGGAAGTTCTAAACTACTGTGCAAAACGGAACAGGTTGGCCAAAAATATTCAAAGCTTGATAACCAGTCTCGACTCCTTCAAAGACTCTAACAATTATTCAGGTAAAATAAAATAAAGGAAATAAATGGAATCAAAAAATAAATTACAGTCAAATCTCGCCAAGCAGTCTACAACATTTATGACTCAATGATTGCAAAATACAGATGAAAATTGTTGAATGAGATTTTAAAGATATGTATTTGAACTGCCAGACAAGAGTTGTCTACACAAATCTCAAGTGTCAACTATACAAAATAAATTCATTTATTTATTTCTTTTCAAACGTATAAATTATTTTAATTGCTTTTTATTATTTGTCACAATAATGTGTAAAAAACATATTTTTTAATTTCAAATTTGGTATTATTTATTACGATGTATTCATTACCTATCTCTAAAAACAACATATTAAATTCATTTTTTGATCTATTTAAATTATTATAACATTCAATTTATTGATTTCAAGTTATTAATTCAAAACTTTTTTTATTTAGAAATTCAGTTCATCACGGTTTTTAGAATGCTTCCATTGTTACTTCAAACAAGATCAATTACAACTCCAAAGGGAACATGGAGACCTTCGAAAGTGGAAGTACAGAATGGTTTCTTCTTACATGTAGCAGTAAGATTTTGAATCAAGTTATACTTTTTCTTATATTAAATTGATCTGTTTGTACTGAATGTATGTTTCTTTTATTATAGAGTAATGCTGAGCTGGAATCAGAACTCCAAATTCGGCAACTTTTACTTGGAAAATACGAGTTATCGGAACAGCCACTTCCTGTCATTGTGAGACCCAGTCTGGATAAAATAGAAAATTGTTATGTTTGCATTAACAATTTGAGATACGTGGCTCAGTCTCCAAGACATGTTCTAGACATAACATTCAAGAGTTTCTATGGATTACAATTATCTTATCTAAAAGAATCAGAAATTCCTTGGTTAGTTCTTCAGAAGCGAATTTATGACATAACAGGAGAAAAGGAAAACATTCCTCCGATAGTTACTACCTTTCTGAATGATTTATCTCGTGAAGATTAAACATGGTGTCCTGTTTTTTGTGCAAATTACTGTTAGAGGATTTTCGTTCTTTGCAGTTACACTTTATACAATTTCATAATCTGAATGACGGTTCAACAGTAAGATGTGGCGAAACAGATTATTTTAGAACTTTTAATAGTTTGCATGCATTGAATGAGCATTACAAACTTGTTCATATAACAAAACAAAATGTTGAATCTCCCTTAAATGCTCCACTTTTAAATCAAGAATGTAATACAAGTGAGAGTAAATTTGAAAAAACATCGTCACAAAAAGAATCACATTACTTAAATTCGTCACATTTACAAGATAATAATTGTATTGCGTTGGTGCGAACTGATTCAAAAGTTGAATCGAATAGCGTAAGCGTGGTTCCCAACAGCAAAATTTGTATTTCTAATGAACAATTCCAGAAGCTTTTCAATGATTTTGTTAAACAGCAAAGTCTTGCTGTAAATTCACAACTTTTTGATTTAAATTTTATGACAAGAGTTAATATTCAGAAAGTCGTATGTATGTTCAACAATTTCTTGGACAATAACTTGAATTTGATTCAGTTTCAATTAGACAATAATCGTAACAAATTTACAGATAATGATTTTTATTTAATGCTTTCTCATATGCTTGCATCTTTTAAAAATAGTTTTCAAGGTTTACATACAGATTACCTTCGAATAAAAGCACTGAAAGATTCTGGATTGTACATTCCTTCGGTTAGTTATGTAGTCGGTCAAAAAAATTTGCCAGCAAAATCATCCGATGGATACGTCACATTAAAACATAAAAAGATCGATGCACAATTCTTTCCACTCAGAGATACGTTGAAAAGTGCTGTTAGTCTTCCAAATGTATTGACAAAAATCTTGGATTATAAAAGTCAATTAGAATGTGAAACTGAAATTATATCCAACTTTATTCAGGGAGATCTGTGGAAAGAAAAAATTAAAAACTACAGTGAGAATGATATTGTGTTACCGATGTTTGTATTTTTTGATGATTTTGAAACTGGCAATTTAGTAGGTAGTCACTCTGGAGTTCAAAAAATGGGTGGAGTTTATGTCTCCATTCCTTGCATCCCACCAGAATACAGATCATCTGTCGATAACTTGTTTTGTGCGTTAATGTTTCATAGTAAACACCGAAAAGAGTTTGGTAATGATGCCGTGTTCCAAGTTTTGATTGAAGAGTTGGAATTCTTACAAACAAATGGAATCATTATACCTTTACCAGAAGGTGATCGTAAAGTTTATTTTAAATTAGGATTGCTGGTGGGAGACAATTTAGGGTTGCACAGTATTTTAGGTTTAATAGAAAATTTTGTTGGTCACTTTTCTTGTAGAATTTGTAAAATGGAAACGAAAGATAGAGACAAAAGTTTAGTAGAAAATCCTCAATTGTTAAGAACATTAGAATCTTACAAAAGTGATGTAAAGTTAAATGATCCTGGTAAAACTGGAATTAAATCGAAGTGTTGTTTTAATAAATTATCTGGATTTGACATAACAAAGAACTCAGCAGTAGATATTATGCACGACGTGTTTGAAGGAGCGTGCACTAGCGATATGGTTGAAATATTAAACTATTTAATGTATGAGAAGGGGTACTTTGACATTGAATTTTTAAATAATCGTATTAAATACTTTGATTGGGGTGCTTATGAAAGCAATAAAGTACCTCTTATTGATGAAAAGCATTTAAAAAAGGGTACAATCAGATATTCTGCTTCTGAAATGTGGACATTTGTTGTTTACTTTGGTTTGCTTGTTGGTGATAGAGTACCAGAAAATGATCCTGTATGGAAATTTTATTTATTGCTTCGTGAAATTGTTTCAATTATTACAGCCCCAAGTTTTCAGAAAGGCACAGAGAAATACTTGAAATCTCTCATAGAAGAACATAATGCTTTCTACATAACAGTTTTTGGAAAACATCTGAAACATAAATCACATTTGATTACGCACTATCCTGGTATTATGAGTGTTTGCGGTCTACTTGTACATTTATGGTGTATGAGGTTCGAGTCTGAAAACCAAAAGATGAAACATCACACAGTCACTTCATGTTGCAAAAAAAATACTCCTGCGACAATATCTAAGAGAACTCAATTGGAAAATAGTAATAAACTAAGAACTCAAAGTTTTTTAAAATCTTGTATAAAAAGCGGCCCTCCAACTCGATTAGAACAAAGTGAATTGCGTAAAGTGTTTACTAAAAATAAAAGTATTGAATTAGATAAACAATTTTCTGTAGTTCCATGGGTTGAATACAAAAACACAACTTATAAAGTAAATTCAGTAGTATGTATTGGCGAAGAAGCAGGATTTGTACAATTTGGATTAATTAAACGAATTATTTTGGATCAAAAGAATCAAATTTTGTTTATAATTGATACTTTAGAAGCTGTCTGGGAACCACATTTTTATGCTTATAGCCTATTTTCAAAAAATGAGCGATGTTGTGCAATAGAAATTGATGAGTTGCTACATTTTAAACCCTTAAGTATAATTAAAATGTATGGAAGAGACTGGGTGGTATTAAAAACATCTGTGATACTTATGGATCCAATTTTGAAAACAAACTCGAATATTTAAGAAAATGTGAAGAAATGTGTAGAACGGGTCAGCAAATCGATGTAGTATAGAAATTACAAGAACCGGTGAATTTAGATCAAGAAATTAATAATCTTCAGGTTTCAAATTGTAATAAAAATTCGAGTTCGTTTGATAATATGAATTTAGCTCAACCGATTAATGAAATTCATGATTCACAATCAAAAATCGATGTAGAGGACAGTAATTTAATTCAAGACATTTTGGATATATTTTGCCTTTCAACAGAACCAGATAAATCGACAGCTGAACTTTCTTCGAATGTAATGCTAAAACCAAGAAAAATCTTAGGATAACCAGCAAAATTTTTAATTACAAATGTTGAATTTGACAAAACTAAAGGAAAAAAAAAGAAATAAGAGTAATAAGTTACTAACTTCTTATTTTATTTTAAAATAAAAATCATTGTATTCTTTATAAACCATGTGTTACTCTATTTTCTTCTTTTTGGCTGACCATTTAAAATTAATCACTCCTATACTTAGATTACCTACAATTTTTATTCATTATAAATGTAATATAATGTAATATAATAAATTTTTTAGTCTTTTCAAGGTAATAAATGGCTGAAAGAAGTTATTCGATGCACATAGTTAATGGTTTATCGTACGATGCGTTTCGTTCTTACACAGAGTTATCAGTATGTAAAAAATATTTATAAATTTACAAAATAATTATTTTAGATCTATTATGCATTAGATATATTTTGCAAAATTAGCGCACTCAAGCGATATAAATAATTACTACAATTAGAAACGAAAGCGATTTGGCCACATTTAAAAGTAATAATAAATAAGTGTAACATAATATGAATTAACATATTAAGTTTCGTAATTAATTAAAAAAAATTATGTAAAAAAAATCAAATTTAAAGAATTTCTAATTGAGTAGAATTAGTTTACATTGATTTATAAGAAATTCAATAGACCAGAAGAAAAGTCCGAACCAAGGAGAATAATAAGTACGTTGATTGAATTATGTAAAATCCACTGTATTTTCAATTTTTATCCGAATTTCATGTTGCACACTACAGCACTTGTAAACTTTCTATAGTTATATTTTTAGAAATTTTGATCTCAATTTTAACGGAGATGTTATACATGTTACATGAATAGACGGCTGAATAAAACTGCACTGAAAAATAATGTGTACCGGTACATGGGTATTTCCATGTAGCACGGGTGCACGGGTGTTTCCATGCTGCACGGGTGCACGGGTGTTCAGGTGCACCTGAACGGGTATACCTGCACAAGTGCACGGGTTATGTACGAATAGACACTCCTATTTTATAATGAGTTTATAAATAACAAAAGGCAGCCCTTAAAAATGTTATGAAAGTTCTGCGAAAATAATTCTAATTTTATTCAATTTACATTATATTCAAAAATAGATTTATTTCTTAAATTTGCCGAAAATTCAAAACAATTCAGATTATATAGAAAATTAACCCATTTTTGCCGTTGATGCGTTTTCGCAAAAGTATGTTTATGATTTTTTTTCGCGTGAAAATAAATAAAAATAAATAAAAAAATATAAACATATAAAAGTTTAGAGTCTAAAGATAACGGAACAATTTTTATGTTTAATTTTGTTTAAAGTTAAATTTTTAAATCATATGTTGAAAATTGTCGTTTTTGGTTATGTCGGAACGCCAATTTAAATATGTTGTAAAATATATAATAAAAATAATTTTAAGTCGCTATTGTTGCAATAACATTTAGATGATATTAATAAAACGAGTTAATAACAAAAACATGAAAAGTTTATAAG
>JABFPM010005645.1:0-11014 GCA_022817325.1 Idris sp. 1 HC-2018 | reverse complement strand
GGCGCTAGGCGGCACGAATGCCAGACAAATGGCCATCAGCTCCCAGCCGCGTCGCAAACTCTCTTTGCGCGGGTTCTCGGTGGTCTGACGACAGATTTGAACGTACAGTTCGTCGCGCAGAGGCGGCTTCGAGAAAACCGTGTTGACAATCTCCATGGCGACTCCGTCGAGGGTCATGCCCACGTTTGCTTTGCGGTCTCCCATGTATACCTATTTGCAGAAAACAACAAATTACATGAGTCATAGATCAAGTTTTTTATATATATATTAAGTTGTTCATAAATTCAAAAGGAAAGTCAACCTGGACTAGTCGAAACAGATTGCAAGCCTCGCGTTTGAGCAACTTCTCCCCGTCAACGACAACAAGCATCGGCTGTGGAATCGGGTCCTTGGACCAGCTCAGGATGTCTCGCACACTGAACTTCTTTCTGAATAACAGCCTGAGACCCTTGGGTCGACCGCAATTCAGATTCAGATTGTCCTGCGCGTACTTCTCGATGTCGCCGCCGCTGGCGCTGCCGTCGTCGCGACGCCCCTCGTCGAGCTCGGAAATTTCGGGCACACGGGGCACCTTGATAGACGGCGCTGGTAGGGAAACCGGTCGCGTGGCAAGGACACTTTCGCGAGCCTCTACCTGGGTGACAATGTTAGGTGGGGGTGGAGGCGTGGAACGCGGCCTTGTGAGGGTGTCCGCGGTGTTGTAGTAGGTTGCCAGACCGGCGGTATCGTACGTCCCCAAATCTGCAATTAAATTAAAGTTGTTTATTATTTAATTTTAGCCAAAATAAAGGTGTATAAATTCATTTTACGTTTCGGAATTTTTTATTCCTTTTTCATAAATCTGTAAATTAAAAAATTTGGTTTATTTAACAAAAATCATTCATTTAAAAATCGCCAGTTTTTTGCATTTTTACAAATTGTGTATTTGTTTAAACTTATTGTGGTCAAAATTGAAATTATTTTCATAATATTTTTCCAGGTTGTTAAATTTATCGAGTATTAGACGATTGATTTTATTTGTATGTTTTTTTTGCAATTGTAAGCTTTGTTTTTTGAGGTAATTTTGATTTTCATATAATATCACTTGTAAGTGGTCGATTAAAAAGTTTTTTATGATAAAATTAATATTGTGTTGATATAGATTTGTTAATTTGTGTAACTTGTAACTAGTGTCTGAGATTTCAATATTTAATGTGTCAGAAATAAACTTATTTTTGAGTTTTTTGTATTTAGTTAAATTAATTTCATTGGAAATGTTAATGTATTGTAATTTGGTTTTTAAACCTAGTAAGTGTTTAGGAAAAATTTCCAATTTTTTGCAATCAACTAAGAATTGTTGTTGGTGTTTTAATGTACATATTTTTCTCGAAATTGTCATTGTTTCTTTCAAAATATTTGTATAGTTTGTACCATAAAAATAAGTTATAATTGAATAAAATTATTTGTAGTTAAAAGAATTGTTTTCGTTATAAAGTTGAACGTTTTTATAAAAATAAAAAATTAAATTAATATTGTTAATAAGAACATAATGTTTGGAGATCAAAAGATTGCGTAAGGTTTTGTTGATCAAAATATAGTTTTGTTACTCGCATGTTTACCAATCTCACAAGGGAAGATTTACGACCTTTTTTTGCGAGTATTCATTGTCCTTAACAAGAATTAAACGCTCTAGACTGCAAACTCATTACTTTTTGAAATATGATTTTTTAAATAAAATTTTTTAATGGATTTAATACTATACAACTCTGTTTGACCGGTTTTTATAAAAACAATCTAGAATAATTTGGTTTTCTATAGTACATATTTTTTCTCAAATAGTTTTAACTTTATTTTCGGATTTATTTACTAAAAACAAGTCAAATCAAGTTTTATAATGCTAAAAACAATTAAATAATAAAATGTTAAGAAACTTGTATCAACAATAGTAATAAGTTTGCAGGCTTTCGGATTTTTGTTTAAAACATTTAATACCTATAAAAAAATTATCCTATCGAAATCAGCGTTGAAAAATCCGCAAATTCCCTTGTCCGTGGTGCAGTTATTTCAATTTGTCTAATTTTACAATTTAAGTATAAATATTATTATATATAAGCGAAAAGAGGTCAAGATGCATAATATTTTCATGTAATTGAGAATAAAAAACGTTTTCTGAATTCTCCAAATCATTGAAAAGCATACAATTAACAATATTGTTTAGCAATTTTTTTTAAAATCACGTTAAAGTTTTCCATGTTTCACAACTCTAGTGAACAAATTCGTATACAGAAATTTTTATTTCTCCTGTCCAATTAATGAACAAAATCAGTTTTGTCGTGTTTTATTATACGAAAAATGTAATAACATAATGTTATTACATTTTTCAAGTAATTAAATTATTCGTTTTTCTTCTTTTTGATAGTCAATAATTACATATATCTGTGGCTTCTGGGAAAAACGAGTTAACTGACATTTTAAAAAAACGAAATGTAGTTTTCTCTTAAATGTGTTTAATAAATTATACTTCAACATATTATGGTAAATTTATAAAAAAATCTCTAAAATTAAGTATTTTCTAGTGATTACGATCAAATTTGTTACAATATGATGAAGTATAATTTATTAAACACACTTAAGAGAAAACTACATTTCATTTTTTTGAAATGTCAGTTAACTCGTTTTTCCCGAAAGTCACAGATCTATACAGACCTGCATAGTGATCTTCAAGGTACTCCTGACTGGACGAGTCACCCTGGTTGCTGGCCGCCTCGTCATCGGCGAATTGGTCGTCCGAGTCATCGTCGCCGCGCGCGCGAATCTCTTCCGGCCGACCCCCCTCCTCGTCCAAGGAATCATCCCCCTCCTCGGCCATCAGCGGGTCGCCGAATTTGTAACAACCTGCGGACCAAATTCTTGATTCAAATACATCGAGCAGACACTTGGTGAAATGTCTTTTTTGAGGGATGTTGATGGGACGTGTGTGTTGTGTGTTATTACGTGCTAAAAAATAACAAAAAAACTGTAGTTGTGTCCCGAAAAATATCACTAAAAAGATGATAACTACAAATCAAAACGAGCTTTCCATCAAAAGTACCTAGAGGTTTATAATCAAAAGTGTTCTGCAGACAGTTCGTGTAAGAATTGTTTTTTGTCATAGGTAAGCTGAGAGGGCGTGTTTTCTTTTTATTTTTGCATGCTGAAAAATATTAATCAGTTGAAATTAAACAATTTTATTTAAATTTTAAATCATAATAATTGCTTCAGTTTTGTCACCTGAGAGTTTGGCTTGTTGAAGGATGTAGTGTTGCAGAGGCAACAAGTGGTCCGGATCAACCAGCAGATTACCGTAATAGGGGGAGGGTGGGGGGCTGGGATTGCCATTGCTGCGTCGTTTCTTGCCCGCGTCCTCGGGGTCGTGGCTCTCGTCGTCGCAGATGGCGCTATTGCTGCTGCTATTGCTACTGTTGCTGCTGCTGGTGTTGCTATTCAGCCTCTGGCACGTTGGGTCCTGGCCCATCAGATAGCGCTCGTGCATCGAGTCGTCGTCCCTGTCGCGTCTTCGACTCTGCGACTGCTGTTGCTGCAGCTTTTGCTGTTGCTTTTGTTGCTGCACGAAACTGTAACTCCGAGCTATTGGCTGTTGCGGTGAGCCTAAAATATTTGTTCACATCAATAACCCTTCTTTAAATTGAAAAACAGATTCCATACGCAGTCAAAGTTTATAATTCAGCCCTTTCACAGAATAACTTTTTTACTGCAGCATAAATATTATATACTTGGACTAGCTATTCCATAAAATGCCTAGTCAAAGTTTATAATATAAGCTGCTTGAGTTGCTCAAATATTTAAAACTGCTTAAATATTTTGAAATGCTTGAATATTTGAAGCTGCTTTAACTGACAAAGCAGAGACACCTACTATCTATAGGATTATTGCACTTTGCCGATCGTCTCTCGCTTACATCCAGACTCTTCTGTCTCGCGGAATTACCTCGCACGAAGCTCTTCGGAGGCTCGGCGAGCATCGCCCCGTACATCTCGCGCACATTCGCCTCAGAGAGCGATGACGAGCAGCCGTAGTGATGGCGTCGTCCGATGCTGCCGGTGCCGCCACCTGGCGGCTCAGCCTTGGGCGTCGACCAGGGCGAGTAGTACGATGGCGTAGACTTCTCCAGACTGTTTACCCGAACGTCCTTCTCCCGCTTGCGCTGGTACCTGCTTCCGCTACTTTCCACTAGGGAGCCATATTTGTCGCCTTGCAACTTGTAGCTGTACGGCTGCATATCTGGTGGTCGGTACGGAGGCGCCTCCTGGCGGAAACTTTCGGACTCGCGGTACGGTGAGGTGCTTGCATCAGTGCCGTAGGAACCGCGGCCTGCAAATCAGGTATCATTTTTAAATACAAATATATATAATACAAACTTATATATACATATGAGCAATTCTCTAGAACCTTTAACTTTCAACTTGTCAAATTTTTGAAAAAAAATGTTTGAACACATCTTAGTTTTATCATTTATTAATACTATCATTTATTATTACTTTTAAATTAATAATATAGAGTCGAAAATGCGCGTAACTTTAAATTAATATTTAATTGTAAAAACATAGGTAAATATTAAGTTTTTGACAGCATTTCTGTTCTAATGTCAAAAACGTAATAATTTGAACTTGGGATTTTGAAATATTTATAAAATATAATTCTTATAAACGTATAAATTCTTACAAAGTGTAAAACTATAATAACTAGAGGTGTGCAAACCATAAAAACTAAAATCTTCAATTTAATAATCCACAAAATTGAAATGTAATTCGAGGGACAGGTAAGTTAAAAGTTCTAGAGATTTGCTCATATATTTAAATATTTGAATAGTACTGCAGAATCGTTTTTAGATGACTCATTTAAAGTCCCCAATTAAAATGGGTAAGTACTTTAAGATAACCCTACGAGAACCCCCCCCCCCCCCAAAATATAAATAAATCGCACCATTCTTGGTCCTTGCTAAATTGGTTTTCTGCTCCGGATAGGTCTTTTTTTTGAATATTGGTGTGCTGGTTGACAGCGACAGACCGACAGGTGGCGCTGGCTCCGCGGGGGGCTTCTGGTTGCGTGCACCCTCTATGGTGCCGCTCTTATGGCCGTGCAGTTCGAGGGTGCCGCTGCTTGCAGGCGACGATCCCGAAGGCGGCGGCACGTTCGAGCGGTGGTGGTGCTGCCGGTGCGGCGAGTCCAGCAGACGATAGCTCGACGATTCCAGGGAGGTGCGACTGTGCGAGACGGAACTGTCGCTGGAGCGACCCGAGTCCTGCGAGTGGTTGTGGTGTCT
The DNA here is from genome assembly GCA_022817325.1 of Idris sp. 1 HC-2018. NCBI lineage: Eukaryota > Metazoa > Arthropoda > Insecta > Hymenoptera > Scelionidae > Idris > Idris sp. 1 HC-2018. The sequence goes on along the minus strand of JABFPM010005645.1, from coordinate 5,712 downwards.
TCGTGGGGCGGGCTGCTCGTGATGTCTGTGGTGCGGTCTACTGCCGTTGTTGTTGTGGTGGTGATGGTGGTGGTGATGGTGGTGCCGTCTGGCGGAGGGCGAGGGCGACGGTGGCGACGTCTGCAGGTCCAGCACGTTGGAAGGGTGCGCTTTGCAGACATCTCCCACTTGCTGGAATAAAGTTTGTTCAATATTTTATTGCATTATGACTTTTAATTAAACAAAGAAATTATAAACCAATATTTGGCAGACTGCATTTTTATTTCAGCTCACTAATTGGTATATAAAACTTTTTCGCAAATAATTTAATTTGAGTTTTCATTTCATTGTATCTTTCCCTTTATTTAAAAATACAAACATAGTAAAATAATTATTAACTAATCTTGATTCTCGAATAAAAATAAATTTCAATCAAGAGAGTAATAAAAACGCTTTGTTTTTTCTGAAAATAGTCGAGGGAAAAAGGAACCCCAGCAGGCCAATTGACCTTTATTAGTCAATTGACCCAGAAGGACAACTAAAAATTGACTCTGACCAAGGTGGTGGCGGTGCTCGGACTGTCACGATGATTGTACTGGTCGACCCTGCTAGGGATTGGTGTTTGCGTTTGTGTAGAGACTGTTTCCTTCTTCCTCGACTCACTCTTCTGTCTTTCTGACGCATCTTTGCTGCTCACTGGTTCAGTGTTCTGCTTTAATGTCTAAATAGAATAAAAAAATCATTTACGATTATTTTCTTTTAATAACCAAAAAAAATATTTTTCTAAAAAATAAATATTTTCTCGTGCTCAGATTATAACGGAAGAATTAAGAAAAGGAAGCGGAATGTCGAGATAGGCTTTAAGTATCCGCTACTGGCTAGCATCTGGCGCTTTTCAGACTTGTGTATCGATACGCGAGCTCGCCTCCAGCCGCATCCGCTTATTTATAGCAAGAAAACGCCGGAGCGAATTTGCTGGAGCTCGAGCAAGCTTTACAATCTACATTTTCAGTCTACAATTTTGCGCACATTTTATTTTCAATTTTTATTCTTTTCATCATGCTAATTTGATTTTAATACACTACATATAAATAATTAAATTTTCTGCTATAAATATTCAATAGTTCAATCTAAAACAAATCAAGTATCAATTGACATAGATAAATCAACATTCCACTTACCCACACACGAGTACTATATATATATATATCTATATCCATGAATTATATATTTTGTGGCAAGATTCGCAGGTCTCCCCCATTCAGGACACTTACATCGCTTATCTTACTGACCAATGAACGTCGGTGATTTTTCATTAGATGATTTATCTCTGACGTGCAATCTTGTTTTCCCAGTTTCAAGTAACTTTTATACATACTTACTATATACATATATATATATATAACAATTATATTATATTATATTATATATATATTGATCATTATTAACATTATTATGTTTTTTCTAATTTTTATATAAAGCTCATTTTGGAGCAATTCAAACGAAAGACAATAATTAACCCGAGGCAAACCGCTAATTAACCGAAAAAACCTTTCTGTATCTATTGATTTTTTCATAAAAAAAAAATGTGTCAAGCATTAAGGCGAAAATGATATTTTACTTGACTAGTGGATACAGCAGAGACTTTTCCCACCGAGTGAGAAAGCCTCTGCTACGTCCAGAAGTTGAGTTAATTTCTTTTCCTTACGAGAGTGGGAAAAGTGATTACTTTTACCGCACGTGTAAAGAAAATTCCTCTTCTTATTTTACCTGTAGCTTGGCCAGCGGAATGATATCGCAGTTTGTCGGTCGGTGCCAGACCGTTTTCTGCGACGTCGCGTTGTAGTAATAAAATCGCGAGGTGTTTTGGTCAAATAATTCCCACCACTGGTTATTGTCGGTCTTCTTCCTGTTTGAAGAAAGAAAGAAACAATTTTTTACTGTTAATAGTTTTGGTTTTTTTTTAATTTTAATTTTTTAAATAGTTTTGTTTTGTTTTAAAAAAAAAGAATTTAAAAAAAAAAGAGAGATAAAAGTACAAAGCACAAAACGTTTCAAACGTTGCTTTCCTCTTTGCATTTGGATCTGGGATTGGCGTCTCGACTGCTAAAGGAAACCCAGACCCCGCGCGACAACTTTCTCTAATCTAAATAGGTTCCTTAGATGAGCGCGTCTGGCGATTATTCTGTCGCAGTGTTACGTGCAGTCTTACTTTTCTTACTGGATCTTTTTTTCTCTTTTTTTCTCTTTTTTTCAAACAACTTTACTGTACGAGGTGCAAAAAGCTGTGCTGAATTATGAAACGCCGTGTTTATTTATTGAAAAGGGGTCATTGTATGCGATAACTATTACTATTTTTTGTTTGCTTTTACAGTTAATAAGTTAAATGAAAAAATTAGAGTAACAAAATAATTTGCAAGAATAAAAATCAAAAAGTCAAAGTCAAAAAACTAGTTGCAGTAATTAAAGTACACAAATTAATTGCAACGAATAAAAGTCAAAAAACTATTTGTAAAACATAAATTAAAAAATGTATTGCAAAAAGTAAAAATAAAAAAAATGAAAACTAGGTAATAAAATCAAGCACACACTTAATTTAGTCAAATTAGTACTTGATTCAGTGAAATGTGTACTTCATTCGAGGGCATTTCACTTGAATCAATTTCGGCATGCTTAACTCAAGAGTGTACTTGATTTTTTTTTCTAATGCACCAGTCATAAAAAGGGTCATTTATTATATGATAATACGTACACTGATACTCCAGGTGGAGGATCCCAAACACATTCTCCGGTGGTCAGGTTAGCATACATGTGCTCCTTAGTGCGGGGTTCGATGATCTCCACCCACTCCATCCTGCTGCAAATAAAAAAAAAACAACATTAAAAAATCTTAAAAACCTTGTTTAAGTACATAAAAATGTAACTTTATAACTAGTTCAAAATCTACTCAACAAATTATTTTCAAATATAAAATTCAAGAAAATTATTCGCAAAAAGTAAAGTCCAAAAAATATGCATAACATAAAAATAGTTTTTTTTAAATAACTCTTAAATGAATTAATTTTCAGCAAAAACAAAGTTCAAATGTAATGTTAAACAAACAAAAAAGTTGAATTATAATATAAATTTTCAATGAAAATGCATAATAGAACTTTTCTAAAACTGTGAATGACGAAATGCATTTGCACTAGCGAAAGCACAATTCCGTATCATATCCCTTTCATTCAATTTAATTAAAATTGCATTCTTCAGCTTCGTTCTGAGTATTCATCGAAAGCTTGCTTTACAAGAACCGCACTCAGATGTCGGGGTTGAATTTCAGTTTACAGAATTGTATCTTTCACTGTCATCTTGACTGCTCGTTGTTTTTTATTTTCTCTCTCTGACATAATGTTAATAACAATTGCCCAATTGTACCAACTTAGAAAATTAGTTCAAACGCTCTGGTACGTACATTTACACAAAGTGCAGATAAATTGTCTTTGAGGTCACGTCGTAACTCAAGTTAATTTCTTCTTTTTGTTTAAAAAATTTAAACTTAAATTAATTTTATCGCTGCATTTTTATAAAATAACTTTCATACAAAGGTCAATAAAACTTTTCCAATTTTATGTCTGATAGTATTTCCAACTAATTGTTCTTTTCTTTTTACTGAATAATGTTTTTATTAATTGTCTGCGTCATTTATTATATAAAATCGTAATGTTTTATAAATTAACTTTAAAAAAATGGGTTTATTGATAAAAAGTATGAATTTCATTATAAATTATCACTAAAAGTTTTTTTTAAATTTAAAATTGCTTTTTATTATCTAATTTTTAATCTAATTACTTTTTAATTTCATATATTTTCATTAAAATTGCACATATTTTTATTTTTAAATATCGTGCTACTATTTAAACAAAATTGAAATTAAATATGAAAAGCAAATTACATTTTTTTAATTACAAAGTTTCTTTTCATAAATTGTTTTCTATATATAAAATTGATCATTATAATAAACAAAGAGCTTACAGTTGTAAAAAACCATAATTATTATTTAAGATTAAAAAAAAGTATTTGGATAATTACAACTGTGAACAGAGACAAAATAAAACGAAGGAGAAAAGGCCGATAGGAATGTTGGGCACAAAACTCTTGACGTCATCCCAGCGATCTAATTGGGCCAAATAGAGCGCGTAAGTTTATCTGCTCTGCGATCACACAGTAATTTTACAATAGTTAAAGATCAGTCAGAAAAAAGTTTAATATCCAAAAAAAACAAAAAAAAACACAATAATTTATTTTTTCAAGTTTAAATGAACAAAATTTTCCTATGCAATTTAAATTAACAATTTTTGTATATATTCAATTTAAAATAAATAAAAATAACAGTTAATTTGAATATCTAATGTGTTTAATTTTTTTTCTACGCTGTTTTATAAGAAAAAGTCAATTTTTTATGATTAAATATTTAAAAGATAAGAACAAAAAATGGAGCACTGATGAACGAAATGAATTGAATGGTTTAAAAATAAATCGACTCTTTCAGCTTAATGAAGGAATAAAGCAATAAAGTGAAAGTTATTGTGCAGTTAATGTGAAAAGCAATGCGATTTCAAAAATAACTATAAATTTCAGTCTTCCTATTTGGAGTTAAATGTATTATGTTTATGAGATATTTAATGTGTCAAATAATAAAATATATTTAGTAAAAACAAACTCATCGAATAAATTACTCGAACATTATTTTTTCTACATTCATAAATAATTAATCTTTTAAAATTGCATAATATTTTTGTTTTTTTCAGTTTTTGCTTTTGCATTCTGGCTGACAAGGGTTACGTGTACCTTAAAGCGAAACATTTTGAACACTTCCGGACGGAAAAGGTACAAACTCGAGAGAAAGAAAAAAAAAGCGACGAAGGTGCAGACTATTTATAGACGTTCTTCTAAACGATTTTTCATCCTTCTTTTTGTCAAGTTCAACTGATGACTCGCGTTTAAAATAAACAGCAGAATCACGCGCTTTAATTATTTGTTCGCGGCTAAAATAATTGTCGACGATGAAATTCAGGGACACGATTTGAATAAATGACGCTGTAAATGGATAAATGACAGAAGGGTTGATCAAACAACGGGGCAAGGGGAGACAAAAGTTTTTTAATGAGAGGACTTCTATATAAATAACTCAGTCAGCCGTCGTATACGATGAATACAAAACAAAATCCCGAGCAAATCAGCCTGAAAAATCGATCAATGAAATATATTCAGATGCAATTTTGTATTGATTAATTATATATACTCACAATTTTTATTTTCACTTTTGACTTGGCAAATTTAATTTATTTTCTATTTAAGGTTAATTAAAATTAACAAAAAAAAATAATCATTTTCAAATTTTAATGGTTTTTTACTAATAAAATTGTTCATTTTAAAATTTCAACGTTTTTTTCAAATTTTACACAAAAAATATTTTCTGATGCAATTTTTCCAAGAAAAAAAAAATTTTTATAAAAAAATCGTTTTACAAAAATTCTAAGGCCTCCTCCCACGAGCCAAAATTTCTCTCTATCGATCTGCGATGCATCATCGTGGCCGCACTGCACCGCCCCCTCACGACGACAATTTTCCGTTTTCAATTCCATACCTGTCGGAAGCCATGGCTGGTCCGCGATCACTCGGGCATCGTCCTCGGGTGGCCAACTCACTGCGCACTAAGTCACGCTCATCATCTTATATTAAACCACGCGC
>JABFPM010005644.1:0-11015 GCA_022817325.1 Idris sp. 1 HC-2018 | reverse complement strand
CGACTTTACTCCAACCTCGATAACTCAGCTGTTTCTGGTCCGATCGACTTAAAATGTTGACACGTTTCAAGCAAAGGTTAGTACTCTAGAAAGACCTGGTTACTGGTTTACTACGAGCGCCATCTCTGGGTTAGTTTCGGGACTTATTGATCCATGTGTTACCATTATATTCTTCGTGAGCATTCAAACATTGAGATAAAAGATCAGTATCGTCCAATAAATGTGTTAATGTATATAAAATAGGTATATACAGGGTGTTCATTTTATCTGAAGACATAGAAATATCTCGAAAACGATCTGTCGAAAAAAAAAGTGGGTAATGAAATTTGTTGGTCTCGACGGGGGACATCCAATGATACCAAGCTCAACCCCATACTTCACCCCCTGGGGGTAGCGGAGGGGGAAGTTATAAAACCTTAATAGGAACCCCCATTTTTTATTGCAGATTCGGGTTTCTCAGAAAAAAATACCCCAATTTGACCTACGATTAAAGCAATTTCGGCCACAGATAGCGCTGTAATCGACAAAAATCAAAATCAGGGTGCTGGTATTAAGGGACTCTCCTGGATTTTAGGCCTAAAAACAAGCCTATTTTCATGATTTTTTTTTTCGGGTGAATAAAAATACTAGGAGTTTTGTAATTTTTTTCACTTTATTGTACATATTTTAAAGTGTTAAAAAATATTTTTTTTTATAAAAAATTTTCAAAATGGCGCGCGTGGCGCACGACGAACACGTTGCGCGCACCGCGTGCACGTCGAAATGGCGTACATTCTCCTGGTCAAACGGCTTATCTGAAACAAAAAAAAATTTTTTTCCTGAAAATAGATTAAATATATTGGAGAATGACGAGCGAAAATTTAATTTTTTTTTTTTTTAATATAGCTATTTGAAAAAAAAAATTTCCCATATTTTTTTTAAGTTTAGAGCCTTAAAAAAAATATTTGCTATTACATTTTTAATATTTTCTCGACGTTGTCCTCCAATGAAAACGATTAACTTGAAGGGGAAAAAAAATCTAAGCAATCCGTTGGATGGTTTGGCCGCTAGAGTGTACGCCAATTTGAAAAATGTGGTTTTGAGAAAAACGCGTTTAAAGTTTAATGTTATTATTAATGATGTTTTTTTAAACTTACTGTTAGTCAGCTATTCCAGGTCCATACAGTAGACCTTCCTGGTCCTCAAACAACTCGTTTTGTTTCCTTTTTTGCTCCACGGCTTCCATCCGGGCCTTTTTCCTGGTTTGTGACGAGTGAGCGTTGGCATCGCGTATACGGCGCTCGTCAGCATGCGTAGCATACTCTTGAGTATGCATGCCGATAACGATCCCTAGCATTTCCATTAATTTAAGTACAGCATAGTTACCATCGTTAAATATGCTGCAAGCAATAGTGGTGGCAAGTTCGACGGTTTTCGCCCCGCTGTGAAGGTGTTTTGGAGCGAAACGCCAGACACACGCGTTTAAACTTTCGTTATTGTTCTGCGTGTTTCCTCCCAGGCACCGTTCCAATAAATCATTATTTGTAAGCTTTTCATACACGGGTTTGATAACTTTTTGTACGTCAGATGTAAGAGCTGGCTTATGACGATATTCCTTGAGAGTTCCGCGAGCTTCTGCAACACGCCAAGTACACCAACTATCTTCACCAGCGGGACAATTGTCATGTTGCGGCTTTTCATCAGTCGAACATTTATGTTTAAACGTCGCCCAAATTGCGTTTTTCATATCTTCGACCGAATTGGGATGTTTTCTAATTGCCAAACCATAATAAATGGTTAATTCTTTTATCAATTTGTCCGTCAACTTACCACTGCCTTTTCCGCCTATGCCTCTGAATCCATTCTTTGGAGCATTCTTCTTTGCTTCGCGTAGTTGTGTGCCCATCCGTTTTTGGACATGTCCTACGCATTCTTTTTTTGGACAATTAAATCGCCATATGGATTATCTTCAAAAAGGTTTTTGAATGTTTTTGTGTCACCATCTCCTATATAATTTTCGTATGACACATTAAATTTTTCTCTAGATCGACTGAACATCTCGATCCTGCATCCACTTCCATTTTTCCGGAACTGCCATCGTGATTTTTTGTACACTCTTCTCTATGTTTTTCCAACCATTCTGTGTATTCCTCCGATGTTTTGTCGCCTTTCCACTGAGCACAAATTTGACAAAACGATGATTTTACACAGAAATCAAAAACTTTTCCGGTGTATTTTCCAATTAATGTTGCAATGCCAAAAAGAGACTGGAAACCACGTTTTTTCCATGACCCATCACCGGAGACGCTGAGATGAGTCGGCACGTTTCCGGAGCGTTCATTTATTTCGATCTCTTCTTGTACCGCTTTCTTACTACTTACTTCAAACAATGCTTTTGCGGCAATCAAAATGTTGTCCAGTATCGGGTAATACATATAACTTCTAAAACCGCTTCCAAGATCCATCAATTGAATAAACGTACTTATTTGAGTAATACCGTTTCCCAACAGGCGCATAACAAGTGTTATTCGTCGATTTATTTCGTACGCGCCGTTAACTAAAGGTGAAGAATGCTGATTTCGTTGTGAGCATTTACACGACATGATAAGTTTAAAACCAAGGCCAACTTTTTGTGTATGTGAAAATTCCACGGGTCCTTGGCATTTATTGCATTGTACATGTTCACTTATAAAGCCAAAAACAGAATAAAACGACAGAATCACATACATGTGTCTCGAATCTACTTTGATGTCGTCGTAGTTAGACGTACTTAGTTTTCGCGCTGAAGAACTTTCAAACTCTGTTTCTTTTTCGGCATTTTCAAAGCGCACGTTGCTTACGAATGATTTTAAACTCAACCGACGCTAACGTTCCAGTGTTTGTGGGAAACATATGATTTTTATAATATATATCGACATAAAATAAGCTAAAATAGCGTCATCTTGTGTTAAAATATATAAATCATTTAAAATACATCCAAAAACCTGTTTTATCTAGGATCGAAGCGATCGCTTTCTCGCGCTCCGGGTGGGCTGCCGGCTGCCGATCCGGCCAGCGCGCACCTGTCTCTTTTAAGGGCTATATCTTTGAAACTAACCTGAATACATAAAAATCGTTTTGGGAACATAATATGTATAGTTCAAAGATGCGATTAAGCCAAAAAAATCGATTTTTTGAACCCCCAAATCCAGGAGAGTCCCTTAATAAAGAACTCGCTGAGTGACTATCAAGTTAAACTTTTACACGATTTCTCGTGTATTTTCACAAGTTTTGCTTACAAACTAATTTAATAAATAAATTTAAAATTAAATCAAACGAGCATCTTCATTAATGTAAACTAATTTCACTTTTAAGTTGATGACAAATTTTTCAATTCATTTGCCAAAGTCGTGACCGGGGCGTTAAGACGAGGGCAATCTATTTTATAGATGTACCATTGAATAAAGGCCCACACATTTGACACCAAACCCACGAAATAGTTTCTAGTAGACAGGACGCTTTTGAAAGCAATATCCACAGCATCAACCAATGTTTCACATGTATAATACACACTGTTGCAATTGACAAAGCATTCTTTGCTGTCAATTTTTCCGTAAAGACCAACAAACGATTGCTCTTGTTCTTTCACTTCTTTACGAAGTTCTTGAAATAGTTTCTTTTGATCTTGTAATTGATCCTGGTTCTGAAAATATTTGCCTTAAATTAAAATTTATTTTAATTTTAAATAAAAACACTTATATATTATAATTAATTAATACCTGCAATTTTACAGCAAACGACTCATTATCTGTAGACGTAAGGAATTTGATTTTTCGACCTTTAAAACTAATTAACAATCGAGGCAGTAATAATAAAGCAAAATTTTCTTCTGAAACTATAAAAAATTAAATTAATATTTAAGAATTTGTGAATTTTAACGAATGATAGCTTAATATTTATGCTCATGAGCAAAATGTTTATACTAACTGCTTGTTTTCAACAAATCTTTATTTTCTTTCACAAAATTTTTTGTTTCGCTTCTGTTCTCAGCTATGGATATCACTTTTTTAGCTAATTCTGGCCACTTTGTTTTCAATTTTGATCCTTTACCGTCATGTAAATAATCGAAATCCAACTGGTACTAAAATTAATTGTTATTAATTGCTAAAAATTACTATATTGTAACATAACTTTATTTAAAACATTTTTATACTCTATCTTTTTTTAAAGTTGCCGTCTTACCAACTGATAGCCATCATTTAATCGAAAAGCAGGATAGCTTGATAAAATTTCAACCAGTGTCTTTTGTCTATAATCTTTGGATCTTAATCCGATTTCCGATCTCCACTCATACATGAAATCATTGTCAATACAAAGTAAAGGCTTTTGAAGCTCCTTTAGTATCTGTTCTTCTGTTTCTGTTGGTTGCAAAACTAAAAAATAAAATTTTTATTATTTATTTTATGTTATTTTTAAATAAATATAAAACTAATTATTATTTATTACCTAATGCCTGTTTAGTTGATTGCCGTTTAACAAAATACCCAAATACAAGGGCTTCTTTTCTTTCGGTCCTGTATTTTTCGTATAATATTCCTCTTGTTGAAAATTTTTTTTATCGCTTTTATCGATGTGAGCTTTTTGAAAATAATGCTCTTTCAATTCCCCAGGAAATAAACTTATAATAAGATTGCTCAAAGTCTCAAATTCGTTTTTACTAATCCTGAAATTAATTTTAAAAGTTGAAGTTAAGTATGTGTATTTATATATTTATAATTTTGAAAAATTACTAAATTTATGATTATTAATTAACTTTTTGATTTCATATTTTTAATAATCAAAACTTACTTGTATCTTTTTTTAGCAAAATAATGATTAATAATTTCTTGACATAAACTGTATCTGTCGAATAATTTCTTTTTATTCTTATTTTCCGGATTCTTATCGTACTTATACGAATCTAATACTTTTATGCCTTGGTACGTTTTCATCAAAATATTGTGTAAAAGATTATCTTCTGAACCTGCAAAATATAAACAAAATATATTATTATGAGTAACGATTAATAAAATAATTTTTTTAAATTAACAATTATGTGCTGAAAAAATAAATATAATTTAAAATAGGTACTTTGGTCAACATTTTCCACATTTAAGTGGTTCATTTGCACATCAGAATTTCCATACAAAGGTTTATCAATCGTGTCAATAACTTCGATGCTTTCTATTTGATTAGGTAAATCTGAGTTTTTTTCAACATTTCTTGTTTCTTCTGATGATGAGTCTGAAGCGACACTCATTCTATCATCTTCGTTGACAATCATTTTGATATTAACTCAACTGACAAGTCAAAAAGAATTAAAAAATTTTAAAAATTTCAAACAAAAGTGACATTTTTATTAATTTATAAAATAAAAAAAACAAACAAAATTAAAGAATTTTGTATTTAGTAAAAATTAAAAGCAACCCTGGGTAAACGAACATGAATGTTCGGCTTGGAAAATTCCAAGCCTGAAATAGTATGGAAAATGCAACCGAAAATTCGGACGCAGTATGTGAAATTTCATAAATATTTTATTTTGAATTAGCACAATTATCTGTGAGTATCAAGTTGTAGTTAAATGTCTGTGAAACATAATGGTAACCGAATGTTGTATGATTTTCTATAATTTAATCCAAAATTCCAAAGACTTTTTGATATATCATTGCAAGCATATTGTAATATTTTTAAAGGAATATTTTAATGATTAATAAAAGTATATTTCAAATTATTTTTATTTATTATTATTATTTCATTTTTAATTTATGACAATAATTTTGTTACATTGGGAGAGGGGTTAGAGGAGTAAGAGTTAATATAAAATATGACGGTCCAAATTTATTAAATATTAATTAATTCCCTCATGTTGATTATAGATAAAAATACATACCTTATTTTGCGTTTCTTATAAATAATATTCAAAACATATCTTTTTATGAGAGAAACATATCTCTGTCCCAAAAGCTGTTATTTCTGCCCTAGGGCTGAAAAGATAAAATATCTTCGTCCTTGCTTTCAACATAAATATATGTATAATATTTGAATATATATATATATATAGATAAATTAATTTGCACTTATTTAAGTTTGTCGAATGCAATAAATATAATTGTAATGAAAAACAAAATAGTAAAGAATAAACGAAATTTTATTATTGTTAAATAACAAATATAATATATAGAAATAACGATCTATGGTGCTTAATGTTGTACTACATACGATTTCGATTAAAATATATTTTAAAACTTAAAGAATGAATATTAATTCAAATAATAACGAGTGAAATACAATAAAATGAAAAATAAATTATTAAAATTAATACATTCAATTAGACTCTTCTGAACTTGAATGTGCATTCCGCTCGTTGTATGGACTAGCATCCTCCAGTTCCATTGACTCATCAAAACTGTCATCATCATATGTGTTAAAGTATTCGTTAAATCTAGACATGCTTGCAGATATATCATCTGGAAACAATTATATCAGAGATTTATTCTAAATTCAGAAAAAATGTAGGTTTATAAAAAATTAACAATTTTCATTGAAATTATGTTAGTGAGAACTTTTGTTATATAAATGTAATGTGTAAATGTAAGTATTTTACCGATTATTTGATTCGGAATGCCAGCTTCATTTTCTACTGAAATATGCAACCCTGATTTTCCAGTAGTTTCCTTGGATAATTCCACACAATCACTATCATTATTATTAGTTGAAGGTTCATTTGCTGTAGTATGATCCAACACTGATTCTAAAATAAATGCAAAAATATATTAGGTTACTATTCTTGATGTGTAATTGTTGCACATATAAGTATTATTACAGAAGGAAACAATTTTTATGACCAAACTATGATTATACTACCGGACAGAATATTTTTTTACCTTAACCAACAGATTTTTCAACTATAAGCATGTTTATTTTATGTTATTACAGTAGAATTTGTACATATCTTACCCATTCCTTGTTTCGATTGATTTTCGATTGTGTTATCAGCTTCTTTTGTAATATTAATTTTCTTCTTATTTTTTTTTCTTGTTATTATCTTGTGACAGCTCATTGCATTGAGCTCCAACAATTTCATGAACTTTTCCAATAAATCTTTCTTTTTTTACATTTTCCCAGGAACGGTATTTTTGCTTGCTCATTACATATTTAGCAAAATCTACAATATGCCACAAATATTATTTTCATATTGAAAATATAGCAAAATTATTGTAAGTATATTTTTAGATGCTCGGAAAAACTGGACAAGTCTAATTTTTAGAACTTGATTACATAATATCAATTATTATTTGTCAAGTCCAATTACTAAATTTTACATATATGATGATTTAAATTGGGTAATATTTAATTAAATACATTTGAGAAAAATGTGTTTAAAATAATGTGTTTGAAAACATTACATTTTCAAAACTTTAAACAATTTAAACTTATTTTTTTTCAAATTAATTTAAATTGGACTTGTCCAGTTTTTTCGGGCATCCACAGATATTATACAGTACAGCAAACTTACCAGTCAGTGCATTCATTTTTGTAGGATCTAACTTTTGTTTAGGAATTATCTTTCCATTTGCATCTTTGGTACGTGACTGACCGGATGGAGTGCTCTGTTTCAAAACTTTAACCCCAAATAACTTTTTTGATAATTCACGAACAGCACTTCCCGGAGAAGTCTTACCTTCGATGTTTTCGAAATCCTCATTTGAAATGAAATAATTGCGTCCAATATGTCTCTGTACGAAAACAAATTTTTATTATTCATAAAACAAAAATATTAACATATGTTCATATAAATCTGGGAAAATGTACACATAATTATTTAAACTGTATCAAACTATAAATCTAAAGCACTAAAAGTATTAAAAAACCTAAATTTAATATTAAATAAGTTGAAAAAAATTTAATTCTTAATTATTATTTTGTTTTAAATAAGTTTTTTTATTATTTTTGTTATTATATTCATATTACTATCGTTATACTTTTGAATTTAAACAAATTTTTGGAATTATCATTGTCTATTGCATTCAACTTTACATTTTAAAATTGAATAAATATTATTTTGACTGAAAAAACTTTTATGTTTAAATATTATGATATTAGAACTTTTAAAATCATTATTATTACATTTGTTTGCTTATGAAGAAAGATGGCCATAGAGATTTTATAATTTGATTGTAGAAACTAATGTAACACATTATTCACAGTATAAAAATTAATGATAACAAAAAATATGTAACAGTTGCAATAATATTACTTATAATAATAATAATGTGAAAATTTAAAATAACAGTCGATATAAAATTTGTATGTAAAATTTTGAAATTAGTTAATAAAACATGTTTAATAACCTTTTGAGAAATGGGATCTTTATAACCCACTGCTCGATACTGACCATCAGGATCATATGTACGAATATCCCTTTGTTTAAAATTGCGAAGATCATCTGAAATAATGAATATGCATAAATTATCAGATAGAATAAAATGAGAAAGCTAGACTTGCTTGAGCATCTGATATTGAAAATTGCTACACAATTTTATGGAATATTGTCTAAATGTCAGTAAAGGCACAACCTTTCAAATATTGAATTTCCCCAATAACTTCTTTTTGTAATGCAATGTTTGCTCTTGTTGCTTCAGAAATTAATTGTTGATTATCAAAATTTATCTGCCTTTCCTTATACAGCTGTTGTTGCAGTCGTTGATTTTCTGTTTTAAGTTTATAAATTTCTATTTTTTGCCGCTTCTGTACCTCTAAAGCTGCATTTAATTTAGTTTCCGAAACAGTAGCAATATTTTGACACTGCAGAAAAAACGGAATAACACATCATTAAATCTTTTTACACTAAATAAAAAAATTTTACAGTTAAAGTGTATATACAACATAATTCTCTATATTTAAATAAATTTAATTAAATCATAGGTCCTGGGAAAAAACCTCGTTATGAACAAACAATAATTCTTAAATATTTAATAGAAACAGACATTATAAATATTTAGTTGATTATATTCATATTTCTTTTCTAGAATTTTTTCGTACAATGTTATCATTGTATTCTCCTTCATCATTGTCAGAAAATTCGAAAACATCTTCCTTGTCAGGATTTACATTACTGTTATTTAAACATATTTCCGATAGTGCAGTTCCTTTAGGGATTATGATATCATTTGTAATCTTTAAGCACTTAGGTGAGGGAGTATCCGTGATCTATGACAAATTTGATTGAATGAACTATGTTATATTTCTAAATTTGTAGATGTAAATTATTGTAAGAAGTTTCAATTTAATAGTTATATATAAGTATAATGATAATTTTTTATAATAAATAAAGAAACATAAACATTGATTGCCATTTACCTAAAATGCATGCCTTTTCGATAAATATATATATATATATGAGCATTTTCATTACTTTTCGTGCAAACCGTGCGCACGAGGTTCTTAGAAATCGCTGATTTAATTTTTTTCTGAAAGTACTTTCAGAATAAACAAGTTTACCAAATTTTTAGCTTATTCCAATGGACTGGGCCGACTCTAGAATTTTTTAGTATCTGAAAATCGCTTATTTAAAGCAATATTCAAAAATTCGTATCTCATTCAAATTCGATCCAAAAGTACTTTTTGCCTGAAGGAATATTAAGCTTAAAACCTCAATTTTTCGAAAAAAAATTGAAACAAAAGTTTATTAGTATTTTTACCCATCCCAGAAGCATTTTTTAACCTTAAAAAATGTTAAAAAAACGTTGATTTTCACAGCTATGCCAAATAAACTTAGTTTAACACAAATGGGCTTTTAAATAGAGGAAAATTTCTATTTTTTATCCAACTTTTCGAAAATGTATCGAGAATTAAGATATTATTATGATAATGTCTCGTTAAATGCGATTAACGTAAAGACCTTTTTAAAAGTCGCTTGATTTCAATTGCTCATATCTTTTTTCTATGAAGCTGAAAAGTCTCCAAAATTTGGCAAAATATAGTCCAAAATATGGACAAATAACCCTGCGAATTTCATCCTTGGGACGGATCATTTAACTACTTAAAATACTTTTTGAAAATGCCATTTTTTAATGAAAAAAACACGAATTTCAGTAAAAAAATTATTTTTTATATTTTTTTTGTATTTTAGATATAAATAGTAACTATAAAATTGTAAACATCAACTCTTCTTGTATTATCTGTACAAAACTGTGCTGTAACGACATCTTTTGATTTTTAATTTTGTAACGCATGGTGGCGCTCTCTGTTTCAGTATTTATAATTATTCTTTCGATTGTCTTTTGAATAGATATTTAATGTTTGACAGTTTAGGTCTGGTCGTTGTTGACATAAATTATTACTTGTTATAAAAAAACTAAAAAACCTTATGAGTTTTCAAGCATTATTTAACAAATTATAAAATTTTCATATGAATTTCACAATACAATTCTTTGTATTAATTTACTTTCAGCTGCAATAATAAGCATCAGAAACTTTGCCCGTATGTATAACCTCAAAAAAATTATTGTGTTCTTTAAAATTTCTTTGTATTTAAGTATTCAAACAAAAAATCTAAACATTAAGTTATTATAAATAACTGGAGTTTATACTTTTTTATATTTTTTAACGAAATAAAACTGTTTATGTATGTCATATTCAATTATATTGATTTTTTGTTTCTAGTTTTATTATTTGGAGTTCAAATTGATGGATGACTAACTTATTTTGAGAATGGAACTTTGTTACGTTGGAAATTTAATAGATTCAAATTGCCATTCAAAAGCTTTTTAAACCAACAAAAGTTAATAAATCTCGTGAATTTAAAAGAAGAAGTCATAAATCTTCTCAAATACAGGATAGACAATTTTAAATATCAAGAAAATCTACAAATATGCATTCATCATAAACTGATTCTTAGATTATTTTTCTTCTTCAATTTCAAAATGTTGTGATCCGTTTCAGAAACACCAAAAAGCTGTAAAAACAGACCTTCGAATTATAAATATCAGTACATGTGACAAATATAAACAATTATT